>OZ022587.1:16251711-16265412 GCA_963669155.1 Arbacia lixula
TTGTCGTATTTTCCTACTCGGCTATATTGTACATTTTACCAGTTTACGTCACATTTTGTACGCAGGTAGAGGGTGTGGTGACTATGATTATTCTCTCTCTCTCTCTCTCTCTTTCTGTGTCTTTCTCTCTCTCCCCCTCCCCTCTCTCTCTCTCTCTGTCTTTCTCTCTCTTTCTCTGTCTCTGTCTCTCTCTTTCTCTGTCTCTCTCTCTCTATATATATATATCTATATGTGTATAGATATATTTATGTATAACATAACTTTGACAGAACATTGTATTTTTAACATAAAAATTATTACCTCACTAAAATAACCGAAGTGGACTGAAAGGTGACTATGAATGTTTATTGTATTATAGGCACGAAAACAGTTAGCGATTATACAATCACGTAATATGTATTAAAAAAAACCCGAAATTCCATCCCCTTCCCTCTATCCCCATACCCCCCCCCCCCACCACCACCACCACCATCACCACCACTACCACCTACCACCCCCCCCCCCCCTATCTCTCTCTTTCTCTCTCCCTCTCTCTTTCTCTTCCTGTCTCACAAACATACTTTCAGTGAATACTTGTGTATACACGCATACAAATATAAACACACACACACATACGTGACTGTATGAGATAATAACCACGTGATACAGCCGGCTAACACTTACTGAATGAAGCGATATATACTCGACCAAGTTTACAAGGTAATATCTCTACCGTATAAATGCTTTAAAGATTAACTCTTTGAGCGCCATTGAGGCATTTGTAATACACAGAAAAAACATAGAGCAGTCTTTCATCTGGCACACACGGGATTGATTCACTACTTGAGGTTTCACTATTAACCCTGAGTAGAGTTGAAGTAGCCGCATGCGTAATTCGCTCTCAGTCGATATTATTTTAAGTCAACGACTTTTGTTTCTTAATGAGCTTCTAAGCGTGTCATAACCTAGCACGCGAGGGGCATGAACCGGCGTTCGCCCCGCGCGTGCTGCACACAATAGATACCGAAACAAGCCACAAAACCTTTCTCCCCGTGTATTCCCTTCCACGTCCCTGGTCGTCAAATTCCGCCCATTTCCGAGATATAAAACTCCTAACCTGTTTGAAAAATTAATTCTCCTCCTCCACCGTATCATCATCCTGCAAATTATTCATGATGTAGATCAATTATCGCACCTTCAAATGGTCGTAAAAGATGTGGTTATTGTAACCAAACGCGGCTTAACTTGAGTTTTCCCCGTGCGGTTTGGCACACGCGCGGGCGACCGCACGGGGTATAAAATTAATGATGTCTCTTTTTTATTATTACACACAGAGGGGCGTGGCTACTCATAGAGATGGTTGCATCTGCGCATGCGAATGTGCGTAGTACGTTAACAATACCGGTCGGCTGTGCGCAGCCAGAGCGAGGCTAAACTCCGGACGTCACTTTTTGAAGACGACTGTGTCCGAGCGAGTGTCGCGCGCTCCAAGAAAATTTCTGACCATATTTTTTTTGCGTCGTCTGTTCAAACTCTTGAGAGTGAGCGAGAGAGGGGGAGAGAGCGAGAGATAAGAAGACTGAAGATAAATTAGAACCATCCTCATCATACGCCCACGGTTCATCCTTGGTGTTGCATTCGTTTGTTATGCTGACATTTCTGAATCGGAGATTTAACAGCTCTGATGCCGGCAAAATGTGACAATTCTCGTGATAAACAAGGACCATTGGCATAAAGGGCGTTGGCTATCGGAATTTCTCTACGACAGATTGCATCGCCCCTTTTTTTTTTTCTTTTTTCTTTATATTTTCTGCATAATTTGCTTCTCATCGGTTCAGCATCTGATTGATTCAAACGGAAATATCACCTTTTTTATTTTTGTTTTGCTTTTTACTTCATTTATTTTGAGAGTGAAGCATCTACGCTATGGATCACTGGATTTAACATCAGACTTGGAAATCTAACCGCATCGAGAAAACAACACAAAGATCAAGAAGATCCACCTTTTTACAAATACGACTGTAAACCATTTTTGACGAAAGAAGAAACAACATTGTTTTCCGCCTGGAATAAAAAGTGCAACTTTGTTTCTTTTTTTTTTTTTTGGTGATGATGACGACGGATTGGAATGTTTTCCTCTGAGTAATCGCAATTCTGCCGGAGCAAGGTAGAATCTGTTGACTTGACTTTTAAGAGAACACCTTTTGCTTGGGGTGCGCCCTGGAAGTGCAACCGAAGATGTGGCTTGCTGTATTGTGTGTCGTCTTTGCACAAGGTAAGTGAGTCGAGTTTGAAGATTCCACCGTTTCCCAACATGATTTCAACCTATGTTTGTAGGTGTTTTTTACATTTAATTTCATGCTGTGAGTTGCTTTATATTTGTGATTGGCATTCAATGCGTTAACGGACGTTTGATCAGATTTGGCGAAGCCGGTCGTTCAGTTCATTTGGTCAAAATTTTACGTCAGCCTGTTAAAAAAATGGTGTAAGAGGTAGAAATAGTAGGAGGGAGCACTGGTAAAATGAAATATGAAACTTGGAAGACGAATGGGGGAGGGGGAGGGCGGGAGAGAGAGAGGGAGAGGGGGGAGGTCGAGAATGGAGAGAAAGAGAGACCGTGTCTGAGAGATAGAGAGAAAGAGGGGGGAGTCACGAATCACATGAACGACTTACAAATAGTTTGACTCAAACGATGATAAATATCATAAACACTATTGATATACATTAGGTGTATTGTTTTATGCACGTGTAAGCCAAAATACATTTGTATCAAAGAGGGAAGAGTGGGTGGGTGTAGTGAAGGAGGAGAGAGAGAGAGGGGGGGGGGGGGCGGGTAAAGAAGGAGAGAGAGAGACGGGGTGAAAAGGGGTGGGGCGGGAGAGAGCTATAGAAGAAATTATGCTGATGCAAAGTAATATATCTCTTAATATCGCATGGTGCTCACTCTATATCAGAAATACATACCGCGCCCAGATGCAATCTGCACGTCATTGTACCCAATATATGTAATCACCGTTTCACCTTCTCTATATGAGCGATATTAATTTCCCTTTCCGCAACTGTCTATTATTGCCCCGTAATTCAGTTCTCTGGAGCTATGCAGCTGCCATTGCATGAAATATGACTGACTATTGCCCTGGCTAGCCATTACCCTATCGCAATGCACGCAAATCCGTGGGTATTTATTTCGTAATATGTCACCGGTATAGTAATAGTCTATCTACATGCGGTTTTTGATGTATTAGCGTGAGCGCGCTATCGTGCAAATAATAACCTTAATGAAGAGACGGGTACAAAGAGAGGAGTAAGTGAGAGAGAGAGAGAGAGAGAGAGAGAGAGAGAGAGAGAGAGAGAAAGACGAGTAGCTCGTCTGAAAAAGGGGACCATGCTATTATCGATCGTTTGTTTTAATTAGGCTCGGTGATATGTGACGTTGCAGCGGTTACGAAGCGTTAGGATATCGATAGCTGGTCGATATTGGCGATATGAGCCCAACTAACTATGCTACTCAACTCGCTAGCCAGCCAGTCCCGCTTGGTTTCCACGAATCGTGCATGCGGCTGAACGGCGAATATGTTGTGCATGGGAGTGTGTGTGTGTGTGTGTGTGTGTGTGTGTGTGTGTGTGTGTGTGTGTGTGACGTCATCATTGTCAGTTGTTTGTGGGTGTGGATGTTTGGATATATATGGAGAGAGGGCAGGTATGAACCAGTTCATCTTAATATAATCAATGGATTTCCAGCAGGTCGTGTTTCGTGATGGCTCCCCACTTTAGCGCCGAATATCTATTGTGGTATAATTACTTCCTCCTTTAAAGGGGAAGTTCACCCTGAAATTATTTAGGTTTCAATAAAAAGAGACAAATGAAAGAAACATATGAGTGAAGCTTTGACGAAAATCGCGCAAAGGAAAAGGAAGTTATTTGATTTTAAAGTTTTGATTTTGTGATGTCACATGCGAGGTGCTTTCCCATATTTTTGTGTACAGCGATTTTTTTCGAAAATGTGCATTTTCTCACAAAGATATGCATCCCTTTACTTGTGCACTTAGTACATTATTAGAAATACGTTTTTACATACATGCCTGTACGAAAAAAATCATTCCGTTGTCAAAAACAGAGAAAAAAAACAATTTATCAGCTTATTTTGTGCACAACATATGGGAGAGAACCTCGCACGTGACGTCACAAAATCCAAACTTTAAAATGAAATTACTTTCTTTTCCTTTGACCAATTTTTGTCAAAGCTTCACTCATATGTTTCTTTCATTTGTCTCTTTTTATTGAAACCAAAATAATTTCAGGGTGAATTTAGCCTTTACCAGTTCAAAGTGGTGTGTTCTTTTTGGGTTTTTTTTTTGCTTGTTTTGTCCGTTTTTTTCGCATTAACCCTTTCTGTGTCAGACAGAATACAGCTCTATGGGATTCATGTGCATTACTGATGAGAAAATACACATATAGTACCATCCTAGGTACTAGGCTGTGAGGTGCATGGATACAACCTAGTCTGATAACAGCTGTGTCTGGTAACACAGACTATGCCCTAGGCCCGTACTTGGCTGTGAGGTGCATAGCCACAACCTAGTCTATTAACAACTATGTCTGGTAACACAGACTATGCCCTAAGCCCGTACTAGGCTGTGAGGTGCAGGGACACAACCCAATCTGATAACAACTATGTCTGGTAACACAGACTATGCCCTAAGCCCGTACTAGGCTGTGAGGTGCATGGACACAACTCAGTCTGATAACAACTATGTCTGGTAAAACAGAATATGCCCTAATTGATCCTCTGAGGAGTGAGGATGGGATTGGGGCATAGTCTGTGTTACCAGACATAGTTGTTGACAGACTGGGTTGTGCCCATGCACCTCACAGCCTAGTACCTAGACTAACATGTATGACATAGTACATTTAGCTGTTAAGTGATAGGTTTTGACTTTCTGCCTACACCACACTTTCGTGAAAAGCAGTCGCCCTTGTATAAGCGACCATTTTGTATTTTATTTGTTGTATCTATACCATTTATGGTAACTACCATGGTAGCAGCCAATAGGCTTTCACCTTTACTGCTGCTGCTATGGCAGTTACCATCAATGGTAAAGTTCCAATAGTTGAAAGTATATATGCAACATGGCAACTGATGTGCAATTCGGCTATAAAATACATTTCCATAATCATCGAGATGATAACGTACATTCATGCATTTTGATTGACTTTTGAACTTTCAGCTTATTGAATATTTACCGTGCACTATATAGACAAAGCAGTTTCTTTGGAATGTACGGGATAATTGCGCGTAAGCTCAACATAAATCGGGTTGCATTTTTGCCCCGAGGTAAAAAGCAGGTGAATGTACACGTATGCATTTATGAGGAAGTAATAATATGTATGTGTGTGTGTATGTGTGTGTATTCACGTGAATGTATACATGTATGTATGTGTGTAGGTGTGTATATTTATGCGTACATTTGTACGTGAGTCAATTTGTGCATAAAAAATTGTGTGTATGTATGTAACATTTGTACGTTAATATACGTGTGTATTAGGTAACTGTGTGTACATGTATGTAGGTGTGTGTATATGTATGTATGTATGTATGTATACAGGACTCGTGTGTATACATATTTGTTTGAGTATGTGTGTGTGTGTGTGTGTGTGTGTGTGTGTATGTGTGTGTGTGTAAGATAGAGGGTGGTTTGATGAAGAGCTTGAATGTGTTTGCAGGGGATGGTAGAACATGTTAAAGCAGGAGATTGACCTTCTAACTATGGGAGAAAAAGTACACTGGATTTCCAGAAGAGGTACGATTAATGGAAAATAATCGACATGCAGAGGAGAAAACTTTGAAGCAGATTGCAGAAAATTGATTATTACTCCCTTTTTCATGAAGAAGGCTCCGATTTCATTAAGTTGAATCATTATTGAATTGAGAATTAATACGCTTTTGATGCGATTAGATAGGGTGGTAAAGAGTAATGTGTAAATGGGAGGGAGACAATTTGGGGGAGGGGTGGGGCGGCATTTAGTACCTTTTATCTAAAAGGTGAAATTAAGAGACGGATATAGACATGCGGAGAGAAAGAGAGAGAGAGAGAGAGAGAGGGAGAGAGAGAGAGGGAGAGAGAGAGAGAGATAGAGAAGAGAGAGAGTTGGGGGTAGGAAACATGTGAGAGAGAGAGAGAGAGAGAGAGAGAGAGAGAGAGAGAAGAAAGGAGAGAGTAATAGATGTGAGAAAGGATAGATCGGGAGAGACACACAGAGAGTGTGACGTGAGAAAGCACAAAGCGGAAAAGTGTGTTTGTATGTGTGTGTGTGTGAGAGAGAGAGAGAGAGAGGGAGACAGAGATAGAGAGAGAGACAGACAGACAGAGATAGATAGATAGAGAGAGAGAGAGAGAGAGAGAGAGAGAGGGGGGGGGGTGGGTAGGTAGGCGAGGGAAGACAGAGAGAAAGTGTGACGGGAGAAAGCACAGAGGAAGAGTGTGTATGTGTGTGAGTGTGTTTGTGTGTATGAAAGATATATATATATATATAGAGAGAGAGAGAGAGAGAGAGAGAGAGAGAGAGAGAGAGAGAGGGGGGGGGGAAGAGAGGGGGGAGCGGAGGGGGAGGGGGAAGACAGAGAGTGACAGAGAAAGGGGGTAGAGGTGGCGGGGTTCGCTGAGGATACCTGCTTCATGCGCGTAACAAGATTTATGTATGAATGGATTTTTACACTCTCCAAAGACAACCATGACAACCTTAATGCGATTTCCCAGATTACATCCTTCAACACAACATGGCGATATTAACCGCAAGAGCACAAATTGAATTTTAAGTAGAGTTTAGGTGGAAGGAAAGCTGATTCTAGCGTGATTGCTAACCCTGTTTAAGATTAATTCAATTTACATACTTAACCTGCAAAAGAGTAGGCAGAGTAGGGTAACCCCTGAGGTACTTAATCCCATTGCAGGGGTATGATCTTATCCTGGAATACAGGATTACGAATCTAAGCAGTGAATGTGGAGGAATCACGTGGTACGTGTTTAATTCCTTGATGATCCATATTTAGCTCTTTGTTCTGTATAATTCTTTGAGGGTTAATATCACAATATCACTGAAAACAAAAGATGGGACAGAAGTTAATGACAAAGAACAGATTACTCAAGCCATTGAGGACTTCTATAGAGAACTCTATAGCACAGACCAACCTGATTGGAGAGTAAATGAGGACTGGAATGAGAAATCAAGTGATGTTCCACCAATACTTAAGGAAGAGGTGAAGAGTGCTTTAGATCAGATGAAAAGGGGAAAGGCTCCAGGGGAGGACCAAATGACTGCAGATATTTTAAAGTTGGGGGGAGAGGACACCATATCAATCCTAACAAAACTGTTCAACAAGATCATGCAAATGGAACAAGTACCTACCCAGTGGAACGAATCAAAAGTTATCATACTGTTCAAGAAAGGGGACATGAAGGACATCAAAAATTACAGGCCCATTAGTCTGTTGCCTCATATATACAAAATCTTCACACGAATTCTTCTTGCTAGGGTAGAGAAACAGCTTGATGAAAATCAACCACAGGAACAAGCTGGATTTCGTGCAGGATATAGAACATCAGACCATCTCCACACCTTAAGCCAGATAATCGAGAAGGCAAAAGAATACCGTTTTGACATCTGCCTTGGCTTTGTTGATTACGAGAAGGCATTTGACAGCCTAGACCATCAGTCATTATTCAATGCCTTAGAAAAGCAGGTCACAGATGGAAAGTATATTCGCCTAATTAAAAACATCTATAAAGACTCTAGTGCCCGTGTACATCTAGAAAGCACTACAACAAATGCCTTTAAAATCCTGAAAGGGGTAAGACAAGGCGACCCCATCTCACCAAAGCTCTTTACTGCAGCTATAGAGGATGTCTTCAGAAACCTTGATTGGTTATCATTGGGAATAGTGGTGGATGGCGAACACCTGACACATCTCAGATTTGCAGATGACATTTTACTTCTAAGCCATACCCCTCAGGAACTGGAGAAAATGGTCCGAGAACTAAGTGAAGAAAGTATAAAAGCTGGACTGAAAATGAATATCACAAAGACAAAGGTAATGATGAGCAGTAGATTCAAAGAACACAAAATCACAGTTCAGGGGAAGACCGTAGAAAAGGTAGACAACTACGTATACTTGGGCAAAAAGATCTCCATAGAAAACGAAACAGCAGGGGAAGTGAATAGAAGGATCCAGTTGGCTTGGGCAAAATTTGGCAAGCTCAACTTCATATTTCGTGATGAGAAGCTCCCTCTTTCTCTCAAGAAACAGATCTTCAACCAATGTATCATACCTGTGCTCTCTTATGGATCAGAAACATGGACCACAACTAAGAGACTGGAAAGAAAACTTAGAGTAACCGAAAGGGCTATGGAAAGAATTATGATTGGTGTTACAAAGAGGGACAAAGTTAGAAACCAGGATTTGAGAAAGAAAACTAAAGTACGGGACATAGTACAGGAAATTAAATCAAAGAAATGGAGGTGGGCTGGTCATCTGGCCAGGAGGAAAGATGACAGATGGACATATAAATTAACCATCTGGACCCCCAGAGCTAACACCAGAAGAAGAGGCAGACAAAGTAGGAGGTGGATTGACGATATTAGAGAATATAGTAGTGTGACATGGAAACGAACGGCACAAGATAGATCGAGATGGAAAAATGATGAGGAGGCCTTCCTTCAGCAGTGGAGAGAAATAGGCTAAATAGAAATAGAAATAGAAATAGAATCACAATTTTCCTTCACTCTCTCTTTACCATTACCATGAAGATGTGCAGTAAGCCAATGAGTTTTTCAAGACGTGATACTGTAAGGGCTACCCTCTCATTGCCATTACCATGGTGACGCGCAGTAAGGATTTTCAAGACCCGGGTCCCGTCTCACAAAGAGCTACGATCGATCGTACGATTGATATTTATAATTTATTTATAATTATGTATTAGAAGATGTATGACATTGTGTTTTATTGTAACATTCATGAAAATACTATGTTTCAAAGAAAAAAAAAATATCAATCGTAAATCCGTAAGTCTACGATCGATTGAAAATCGATCGTAGCCATTGACATTGTGTACAACTTGCTATCTTAAGCAAAATCAGCAGTAGAGCTGTTTTTAAAACATTCAATGTTGTCAGGGCTTAAATAGAGGAATTCATTAATCACTTTAACTATCTTGATTGTACAAAAACATATTGCAACCAAAAAGCACGGCAATAGCGAATCAGTCGTACGCCTGCCTATGGCTATGCAGTCTCTGTATGTAATTTATATCATAGTGACAGTGTATTACATTGGCGAACATTTTCACCCCTTTTATCTTTAAATCTTGTAGCAAAAAACCTCACACACCTTTTGAAACTTTCTTCAGATTGTAGGCTTTCATTAATATGCTTATGGATGAATATGTGGTTGCCCGTAACCAACTGGAAAGAAGAATTGAAGTGAGATTAACCCAAATTACTGCATCACAAATCTAACTTTCTATCCGGCCGAAACTTCGGGGACACAACACGCTGGTATGGGACTCTGCAGCTGCATTACTGCGTCGACGAAGAAAACCCGTGTGCTTTATTACGCTGTCAATAATGGCCAGTGAACCAGCTTAAATATTGTAGAAATCATTTAAACATAATCACCGGCACTCAAGCACTCCTTGTTCATCTACTTTTGAAACGAGTAAGCTTTACATTTCGAAATAGGTTCTTAAACTTACATGTTGCTTGACAGGGGTACATGTACTAAGAAAACGGCCACATTTTTTTTTGCTGTTCGTTACCGCTGAAACGGCCGACTAAACTACCGCAGACCTATGGTATCGCTGTGATACAGAGCTATGGTATCGTTAAGATATCGAAACACTGAAATACCTAGTAAATACAAAGCAAGAACAACAACAACCACAGCGCTAGTCTTGCGCATCAGTCTTTTTAATACAATTAATTAATCATTTTTTAATTACAACCAATTGTAACTTGCAATTGATTGCAGCAGGCTTTGTGATACGGAAGGTTGCAATGGATAGCAAGCTACAATCGATTGCAAAGTTGCTATAGATGTAGCAACTCATTCTTTGTGATACAGGGCCCCTGTAATGTAAGACTGAATTCTCTCATAATGACCATTGGCATGAAGATACGTAGCAAACAAATAGGGTTTCCAAGACTTGGTAATGTAGGGGGTTAAAAACGGAAATGATTTGTACGTTAGCATTGCATTGACAGCTAGTCCCTTTTTCAGATCACCACAAAACCATCGAAACATTGGCAAAACATATAGAGAACTGTTAGCAAGCTCTATATTCACAATTTGAAACTGATACGTAGTGTAAAATTCAAATAATGCACGTAAACAACGTTTGATTAATAGTCTTTACCTCAGGCACTTAGCAGTTTGTGTTGAAATATAATAATCATAATCAATATTATTGATTAATCTGTTTATCAAATTATAAAACGCATTATGAAAAAAATTGTTCTTTGGAAGGAATCATCTCCAAAGTTTGGTTGTTAGTCGTAAAATTAGGATTTCTCACACGCAGAATAACCACATAGATACTGTAACAAAGACTAATACTTTTTTCGTGGTACGAAAAAAGTCGGTTTGAAATTTAACGGCTGACATTTTTTACATATACAGAAAGCTTCAACATGCTATATTCTTAGAAATGGTCTTGAATCACACTTTCTTCAATTTGCGATTGTGATAGACGATTTGAAATTTTAAGCTTGCAAAAGGGACGGACAATCTTTAACGACCATGAAGCCAAACGTGAAGTTCATATAGACGCTTAAGAAAATATGGATCTCCATATCCATTAAGGATATAGGGTTTTCCCCTAGTCTTTTGCACATTAAAATAATGGAAGCGGAGAAGTTGAAATTCAGAAGTGAATGGGTAAATGTCGAGAATGGTAGTTGAGTGGCGCCCCTCCCCCCGCCCCCTCCTTTCTCCCAAGACAATAGCGTACATGAAAGAACGTCAGTAACTAGCACGAGACCATTTTATCCCTTTTTTTTTTTGGTTAGTCTAATTTCTAGACGCATTTCATCAGCCCGAATTCGTGTCCACAGCGCGCGACGAAACTCAACGCAACGATTCGAGTGATCGCGCGATCGCCGAGAATTGCGCTGAGTTCCGTCGCGCGCTGGCTACACGAATTCGGGCTGATAATTGCGGCTAAAACATAGACTTCTTTTTGGTTGCCTTATTTGTAAAATCATCACGAAATAAAAATTGACGAGAAAGCCCAACTTGAAGTTGTTCATAAAGAACAGACAGCTTATACTTGGAGCGAGAAACAGTACCGTGGGAGCAGAACACAAGCTTTAACTCGGTGAGTGCCAAGTAACCGCTGCCCCATGGGAGTTATGTATATAACTTGTGAAAAAAAAGTACAATGCAACACGCAACGAGTTAACTCTTTGATAGCGTAATGTAGACAGAATGCTACTCTATACGGGATTGTGTATATTGCTCTTTTTTTCGAAAACGCAACAGTGGGGCGCATAAAGAGTAAAAGGAAAACAAAACGAATATGACTCCGAAGAAATGGAAGCTCATCACCTATTAACTCCAGTATCCTGTGGTGCACTTAGTATCTGTTTGTTTACACGGGATTATGTAGAACGTGGTATCATTGCGCGCTCAGCCGGCTAACCGGCGTAATGCCTCGGCTAATGATGACGAAGACAGAGAAGGGAAGAGAGATGAGAGCTCGCGCGATATTGTTATGAACCGCGCGAAGAATTATGAATCCATTACGGAGTAGTACGTATGCATTCGGACTGTGGGGATTCTTTTGTCACACACGCTCATCAGTCGCTGCATTATCCTTTTCACGCCCCCCCCCCCGGCTTCTCATTCTCTCTCTCTCTCTCTCTCTCTCTCTCTCTCTCTCTCTCTCTCTCTGTTTTTCTTAATGATTTTTCTGTATTTGGCCCTTTCGAATTTTCTTTCTCCCTCTGTCCATTCATATTTTTCTTGATGTCCTACCCCCTAATCTTCTCTCCTCTCCCCCCCCCCTCTCCCCCCCCCCCCACCTCTCTCTCTCTCTCTCTCTCTCTCTTTCTCTCTCTCTCTCCCTCCCTCCATTCCTTCCTCTCTAGCCCTCTTTATACAATTCTTTCGTCCGCCATTTTTCGGTGCTTGTCTTTGCATCTCATTTTTTTCCTCTCTCTTACGCTTATCTCCATTCGTACTTTGTTTCTCTAACATTGCCTAATACACTCACACACACACTCTCTCTCTCTCTCTCTCTCTCTCTCTCTCTCTCTCTCTCTCTTTATCTTTCTTCATTTCTCTGTTGCTGTCTCTCCAAATCTTTCTCTCCTGCCATCTTTTCTCAGTCAGTCTCTCCATCCCATTTATTCAACTCTCTCTCTCTCTCTCTCTCTCCCTCTTTCTCTCTCCCTCTCTCTCTCTCTTTCTCTCCCTCTCTCTTTCTCTCTCTCTCCATCTCTCTCCCTCTCTTTCTTTCTCTCTCTCTCTTTTTATCTCTCTCTCACACACACATCTGTCACCGCAGTCCTATGTTTAGTCCGCGATGTTTATTATTCCTAGTATCCCATTGCATGAGCTAATGAGAGACTAATCAGAAACCAGAGCAATATTTCTCGGAAGGAAATGCAAAGAGAACAGTCATGTCGTACCACAATCAGTACCAGTCCCAGTACTAATGACAACTGGCTATAACCATCATCATGAACCAATACAGTACCAATATTTGAAAAAAAAAATCACATTGACTTTCTGCACATCTCCCTGTCATGGGAGATTACAGGATCAATTTTGCGAAGTGCCTTCTGAGAGTTGGAATTAACAGGCTAACTGCAAGATGATATACCATCAGGATGGACAATTCATGTCTCATTTCTATTTTTTTTTTAATTGAGTCTGCTTGTAAGAAATTATACATTTTCATACTTTACCACGAGTAGCAGTGATGCTGTGTATAGTGAAATCCGGTACAGTAACTAACATGGCAAACGAAATTCTCTGGTGACATACAACGCTCTTTGTAAAGTGGACATCGCCCGTGGCGCCTCCTCCTGTATACTTGTGTCGAATGGGCTTCACGTAAGAAGGACTTGTAAAATGTTGGGGGGGGGGGGGGGGGGGGGGGAGGAGCGTACAAAATAGAAGTGGTGGGAGCGGGAGAGGGCTTGGTGGTGGTAGTAAGAGGGGGGGGGGTCCATATCGGAAGTGGAAAGTGATGGTACCCCCCCCCCAAAAAAAAAAAAAAAAAAAAAAAAAAAAAAAAACTCCTACCCCAGCTCTCCATCTTTCATCAACATTGTATTGGTACCACAGTGGAGTACATTAGGAAGCGGAGGAGGAGATGGGGGCCTAGCGTGATTTTGCCAAGACACCCATGTGACTTTCTCCGCTCCGGAAGGGGAGGTGGGGGGGGGGGGGGGCATACTCAATGGAAGAAGTGGGATCTCCCACCCTTTCCTCCTATCCGCCCTCCTTCTTTCCTCAAAATATATGGGTGTCACATTGAAGTATGTTCATGATATAAGGAAGCGGAGGAGGCATAGCTGGCCGTTACTTATAAAGCCCCCATGTGACTTTCTCCGCTTCGTAGTCATGTTCTCCTCCACGACAATGGAAGAGGAGGAGGATCTGGGTGGGAGGAGGAGTCACCATGGTCACGCAAGATGCAGTTGACGATGATGGATGGTGAT
>OZ022587.1:16265612-16270612 GCA_963669155.1 Arbacia lixula
CATAACTTTGACAGAACATTGTATTTTTAACATAAAAATTATTACCTCACTAAAATAACCGAAGTGGACTGAAAGGTGACTATGAATGTTTATTGTATTATAGGTACGAAAACAGTTAGCGATTATACAATCACGTAATATGTATTAAAAAAAACCCGAAATTCCATCCCCTTCCCTCTATCCCCATACCCCCCCCCCCCACCACCACCACCACCATCACCACCACTACCACCTACCACCCCCCCCCCCCCCCATCTCTCTCTTTCTCTCTCCCTCTCTCTTTCTCTTCCTGTCTCACAAACATACTTTCAGTGAATACTTGTGTATACACGCATACAAATATAAACACACACACACATACGTGACTGTATGAGATAATAACCACGTGATACAGCCGGCTAACACTTACTGAATGAAGCGATATATACTCGACCAAGTTTACAAGGTAATATCTCTACCGTATAAATGCTTTAAAGATAAACTCTTTGAGCGCCATTGAGGCATTTGTAATACACAGAAAAAACATAGAGCAGTCTTTCATCTGGCACGCAAGGGATTGATTCACTACTTGAGGTTTCACGATTAACCCTGAGTAGAGTTGAAGTAGCCGCATGCGTAATTCGCTCTCAGTCGATATTATTTTAAGTCAACGACTTTTGTTTCTTAATGAGCTTCTAAGCGTGTCATAACCCAGCACGCGAGGGGCATGAACCGGCGTTCGCCCCGCGCGTGCTGCACACAATAGAAAACGAAACAAGCCAAAAAAACCTTTCTCCCCGTGTATTCCCTTCCACGTCCCTGGTCGTCAAATTCCGCCCATTTCCGAGATATAAAACTCCTAACCTGTTTGAAAAATTAATTCTCCTCCTCCACCGTATCATCATCCTGCAAATTATTCATGATGTAGATCAATTATCGCACCTTCAAATGGTCGTAAAAGATGTGGTTATTGTAACCAAACGCGGCTTAACTTGAGTTTTCCCCGTGCGGTTTGGCACACGCGCGGGCGACCGCACGGGGTATAAAATTAATGATGTCTTTTTTTTTTTATTACACACAGAGGGGCGTGGCTACTCATAGAGATGGCTACATCTGCGCATGCGAATGTGCGTAGTACGTTGGCAATACCGGTCGGCTGTGCGCAGCCAGAGCGGGGGTAAACTCCGGACGTCACTTTTTGAAGACGACCGTGTCCGAGCGAGTGTCGCGCGCTCCAAGAAAATTTCTGACCATATTTTTTGCGTCGTCTGTTTAAACTCATGAGAGAGAGCGAGAGAGGGGGAGAGAGCGAGAGATAACAAGACAGAAGATAAATTAGAACCATCCTCATCATACGCCCACGGTTCATCCTTGGTGTTGCATTCGTTTGTTATGCTGACATTTCTGAATCGGAGATTTAACAGCTCTGATGCCGGCAAAATGTGACAAATCTCGTGATAAACAAGGACCATTGGCATAAAGGGCGTTGGCTATCGGAATTTCTCTTCGACAGATTGTATCGCCCCTTTTTTTTCTTTTTTATTTCTATTTTCTGCATAATTTGCTTCCCATCGGTTCAACATCTGATTAGTTCAAACGGGAATATCACCTTTTTTTATTTTTGTTTTGCTTTTTACTTCATTTATTTTGAGAGTGAAGCATCTACGCTATGGATCACTGGATTTAACATCAGACTTGGAAATCTAATCGCGTCGAGATAACAACACAAAGATCAAGAAGATCCACCTTTTTATAAATACGACTGTAGACCATTTTTACGAAAGGGGAAACAACATTGTTTTCCGCCTGGAATAAAAAGTGCAACTTTCTTTTTTTTTTTGGTGATGATGACGACGGATTGGAATGTTTTCCTCTGAGTAATCGCAATCCTGCCGGAGCAAGGAAGAATCTGTTGACTTGACTTTTAAAAGAGAACCTTTTGCTTGGGGTGCGCCCTGGAAGTGCAACCGAAGATGTGGCTTGCTGCATTGTGTGTCGTCCTTGCGCAAGGTAAGTGAGTCGAGTTTGAAGATTCCACCGTTTCCCAACATGATTTCAACCTATGTTTGTAGGTGTTTTTTACATTTAATTTCATGCTGTGAGTTGCTTTATATTTGTGATTGGCATTCAATGCGTTAACGGACGTTTGATCAGATTTGGCAAAGCCGGTCGTTCAGTTCATTTGGTCAAAATTTTACGTCAGCCTGTTGAAAAAAATGGTGTAAGAAGTAGAAATAAAAGGAGGGAGCACTGGTAAAATGAAATATGAAACTTGGAAGACGAATGGGGGAGGGGGAGGGCGGGAGAGAGAGAGGGAGAGGGGGGAGGTCGAGAATGGAGAGAAAGAGAGACAGTGTCTGAGAGATAGAGAGAAAGAGGGGGGGGGAGTCACGAATCACATGAACGACTTACAAATAGTTTGACTCAAACGATGATAAATATCATAAACACTAATGATATACATTAGGTGTATTGTTTTATACACGTGTAAGCCACAATACATTTGCATCAAAGGGGGGAGAGTGTGTGGGCCTTAAAGAAGGAGGAGAGAGAGAGAGGGGGGAGGGGGTGGTGTAAAGGAGGAGAGAGAGAGAGACGGGGTGAAAAGGGGTGGGGTGGGAGTGAGCTATAGTAGAAATTATGCTAATGCAAAGTAATATATCTCTTAATATCGCATGGTGCTCACTCTATATCAGAAATACATACCGCGCCCAGATGCAATCTGCACGTCATTGTACCCAATATATGTAATCACCGTTTCACCTTCTCTATATGAGCGATATTAATTTCCCTTTCCGCAACTGTCTATTATTGCCCCGTAATTCAGTTCTCTGGAGCTATGCAGCTGCCATTGCATGAAATATGACTGACTATTGCCCCGGCTAGCCATTCCCCTATCGCAATGCACGCAAATCCGTGGGCATTTATTTCGTAATATGTCACCGGTATAGTAATAGTCTATCTACATGCGGTTTTTGATGTATTAGCGTGAGCGCGCTATCGTGCAAATAATAACCTTAATGAAGAGACGGGTACAAAGAGAGGACTGAGAGAGAGAGAGAGAGAGAGAGAGAGAGAGAGAGAGAGAGAGAGAGAGAAAGACGAGTAGCTCGTCTGAAAACAGGGACCATGCTATTATCGATCGTTTGTTTTAATTAGGCTCGCTGATATGTGACGTTGCAGCGGTTACGAAGCGTTAGGATATCGATAGCTGGTCGATATTGGCGATATGAGCCCAACTAACTATGCTACTCAACTCGCTAGCCAGCCAGTCCCGCTTGGTTTCCACGAATCGTGAATGCTGCTGAACGGGGAATATGGTGTGCATGGGAGTGTGTGTGTGTGTGTGTGTGTGTGTGTGTGTGTGTGTGTGTGTGTGACGTCATCATTGTCAGTTGTTTGTGGGTGTGGATGTTTGGAGAGAAGGCAGGTATGAACCAGTTCATCTTAATATAATCAATGGATTTCCAGCAGGTCGTGTTTCTTGATGGCTCCCCACTTTAGCGCCGAATATCTATTGTGGTTTAATTACTTCCTCGTTTAAAGGGGAATTTCACCCTGAAATTATTTTGGTTTCAATAAAAAGAGACAAATGAAAGAAACATATGACTGAAGCTTTGACGAAAATCGCGCAAAGGAAAAGAAATTTATTTGATTTTAAACATTTGATTTTTGTGACTTCACATGCGAGGTGCTTTCTCATATTGTTGTGTACAATATTTTTTAGAAAATGTGCATTTTCTCACAAAGATATGCATCCTTTTACTTGGGCATTTGATACATTATTAGAAATACGTTTTTACATACATACCTGTACGAAAAAAATCATTCCGTCGTCAAATACAGAAAACTAAATTATCAACTCATTTTGTACACAACATAATGGGAGAGCACCTCGCACGTGACGTCACAAAATCAAAACTTTAAAATGAAATAGCTTTCTTTTCCTTTGACCGATTTTCGTGAAGCCTTCACTCATATATTTCTTTTATTTGTCTCTTTTTATCCAAACCAAAACAATTTCAGGGTGAATTTCGCCTTTTCGCCAGTTCAAAGTGGCGTGTTTTTTTTGCCTGCGTCCTTTTTTTTTGGCATTAACCCTTTCTGTGTCAGACTGAATACTGCTCTATGGGATTCATGTATATTACTGATGAGGAAATACACATATAGTACTAGCCTAGGTACTAGGCTGTGAGGTGCATGGACACAACCCAGTCTGACAACAACTATGTTTGGTAACACAGACTATGCCCTAAACCCGTACTAGGCTGTGAGGTGCATGGACACAACCTAGTCTATTAACAACTATGTCTGGTAACACAGACTATGCTCTAAGCCCGTACTAGGCTGTGAGGTGCATGGACACAACTCAGTCTGTTAACAACTATATCTGGTAACACAGACTACGCCCTAATTACGCCATAGCTCCTCTGAGGAGTGAAGATGGGATTGGGGCATAGTCTGTATTATCAGACATAGTTGTTGACAGACTGGGTTGTATCCATGCACCTCATAACCTAGTACCTAGGCTAATATACATGACATTAAGTACATTAAGTGATAGGTTTTGACTTTCTGCCTACACCAGACTTTCGTGAAAAACAGTTGTGCTTGTATAAGCGACCCCGTTCTGGACCATTTTGCGTTATATGTTCAATTGTTGTAACTATACCACTAATGTTAACTACCATGGTAGCAGCCAATGGGCATTCAGCTTTATTGTTATGGCAGTTACCATCAATGGTAAAGTTCCAAAGTATATATGCAACATTGCAACTGATGTGCAATTCGGCTATAAAATACATTTCCATCATTGATTTTGTACAATCATAAAATAAATAAACACTTTTAAGCGTAGTCATACTAGCATACACAATAACATCGAGATGATAACGTATATCCATGCATTTTGTTTGACATTTGAACTTTCAGCTTATTAAATGTTTAACGTGCACTAGACAAAGCAGTTTCTTTGAAATGTACGGGATAATTGCGCGTAAGCTCAACATAAATCGGGTTGC
>OZ022587.1:16273112-16378112 GCA_963669155.1 Arbacia lixula
CTACGATCGATTGAAAATCGATCGTAGCCATTGACATTGTGTACAACTTGCTATCTTAAGCAAAATCAGCAGTAGAGCTATGTTCTTAAAACATTCAATGTTGTCAGGGCTTAAATAGAGGAATTCATTAATTACTCCAACTATCTTGATTGTACAAAAACATATTGCAACCAAAAAGCACGGCAATAGCGAATCAGTCATACGCTTGCCTATGGCTATGCAGTCTCTGTATGTAATTTATATCATAGTGACAGTGTATTACATTGGCGAACATTTTGACACTTTTTGTCTTTAAATCTTGTAGCATAAAGCCTCACACACCTTTTGAAACTTTCTTCAGATTGTAGGCTGTCATTAATATGCTTATGGATAAATATGTGGTTGCCCGTAACCAACTGGAAAGAAGAATTGAAGTGAGATTAACCCAAATTACTGCATCACAAATCTAACTTTCTATCCGGCCGAAACTTCGCGGACACAACACGCTGGTATGGGACTCTGCAGCTGCACTACTGCGTCGACGAAGAAAACTCGTGTGCTTTATCACGCTGTCAATAATGGCCAATGAACCAGCTTAAATAATGTAGAAATCATTTAAACAGTTAATCACCGGCACTCAAGCACTCCTTGTTCATCTACTTTTGAAATGAGTAAGCCTTACATTTCGAAATAGGTTCTTAAACTTACATGTTACTTGACAGGGGTACTAAGAAAACGGCCACATTTTTTTGCTGTTCGTTACCGCTGAAACGGCCAACTAGACCGCAGACGTATGATATCGCTGTGATACCGAGCTATGGTATGGTTAAGATATCGAAACACTGAAATACATAGTAAATACAAAGCAAGAACAACAACAACCACAGCGCTAGTCTTGCGCATCAGTCTTTTTAATACAATTAATTAATCATTTTTTAATACCAATCAATTGTAAGTTGCAATTGATTGCAGCAGGCTTTGTGATACGGAAAGTTGCAATAGATAGCAAGCTACAATCGATTGCAAAGTTGCTATAGATATTAGATAGCAACTCATTCTTTGTGATATAGAGCCCAGGTAATGTAAGATTGAACTCTCTCATAATGATCATTGGCATGAAGATACGTAGTAAACAAATGGGGTTTCCAAGACTTGGTAATGTAAGGGGTTCCATTAAAGACTTAACGACCATGAAGCCAAACGTGAAGTTCATATAGACGCTTAAAAAAATATGGATCTCCGTATCCATTAAGGATATAGGGTTTTCCCCTAGTCTTTTGCACATTAATATAACGGAAGCGGAGAATTCGAAATTCAGAAGTGAATGGGTAAATATCAAAAATGGTAGTTGAGTGGCGCCCCTCCCCCTCCTTTCTCCGAAGACAATAGCGTGCATGAACGAAACGTCATGAACTAACACGAAACCATTTTATCCCCTTTTTTTGGTTAGTCTAGGTTCTAGAAGCATTTCATCAGCTCGAATTCGTGTCGACAGCGCGCGACGGAACTCAATGCAACGATTCGAGTGATCGCGCGATCGCCGAGAATTGCGCCGAGTTCCGTCGCGCGATGGCTACACGAATTCGGGCTGATAAACATAGACTTCTTTTTGGTTGCCTTATTTGTAAAAATCAACACGAAATAAAAATTGATGAAAAAGCCCAACTTGAAGATGTTTATAAAGAACAGAAAGCTTATACTTGGAGCGAGAAACAGTCCCGTGGGAGCAGAACACACGCTTTAACGCGGTGAGTGCCAAGTAACCGCTGCCCCATGGGAGTTACGTATATAACTTGTGAAAAAAGTAACATGCAACACACAACGAGTTAACTCTTTGATAGCGTAATGTAGACAGAATGCTACTCTATACGGGATTGTGTATATTGCTCTTTTTTCGAAAACGCAACAGTGGGGCGCATAAAGGGTAAAAGGAAAACAAAACGAATATGACTCCCGAAGAAATGGAAGATGGGCTGGTATAGATACGAAGCTCATCACCTATTAACTCCAGTATCCTGTGGTGCACTTAGTATCTGTTTGTTTACACGGGATTATGTAGAACGTGGTATCATTGCGCGCTCAGCCGGCTAACCGGTGTAATGCCTCGGCTAATGATGACGAAGAGGGAGAGAGCGAGGAAGAGAGATGAGAGCTCGCGCGATATTGTTATGAACCGCGCGAAGAATTATGAATCCATTACGGAGTAGTACGTATGCATTCGGACTGTGGGGATTCTTTTGTCACACACGATCATTAGTCGCTGCATTATCCTTTTCACGCCCCCCCCCCCCCCCCCCTCCGCTTCTCATTCTCTCTCTCTCTCTCTCTCTCTCTCTCTCTCTCTCTCTCTGTTTGTCTTAATGATTTTTCTGTATTTGGCCCTTTCGAATTTTCTTTCTCCCTCTGTCCATTCATATTTTTCTTGATGTCCTACCCCCTAATCTTCACTATTTCTCTCCTCTCCCTCCCCCCTCTCTCCCCCCCCCCCACTCTTTCTCTCTCTTCCTCTCTCTCTCTCTCCCCCTCCCTCCATTCCTTCCTCTTTACCCCTCTTTATACAATTCTTTCCTCCGCCATTTTTCTGTGCTTCTCTTTGCATCTCATTTTTCCCTCTCTCTTACGCTTATTTCCATTCGTACTTTGTTTCTCTAACATTGCCTAATACACACACACACTCTCTCTCTCTTTATCTTTCTTCATTTCTCTGTTGCTGTCCCTCCAAATCTTTCTCTCCTGCCATCTTTTCTCAGTCAGTCTCTCCATCCCATTTATTCAACTCTCTCTCCCTCCCCTCCGCTCTCTCTCCCTCCCTCTCTTTCTCTCTCTCTCTCTCTTTCTTTCTTTCTCTCTCTCTCTGTCTCTCTGTCTCTCCCTCTCTCTTTCTTTCTTTCTCTCTCTCTCTGTCTCTCTCTCTCTGTCTCTCTCTCTCTCTCTCTCTCTCACATCTGTCATCGCAGTGCTATGTTTAGTCCTCGATGTTTATTATTCCTAGTATCCCATTGCATGAGCTAATGAGAGACTAATCAGAAACCAGAGCAACATTTCTCGGAAGGAAATGCAAAGAGAACAGTCACGTCGTACCAGTATCAATACCAGTCCCAGTACTAATGGCATCCGGCTTTAACCATCATCTTAAACCAATACAATACCACTATTTGAAAATCACACTGACTTTCTGCACATCTCCCTGTCATTGGAGATTACAGGATCAATTTTGCGAAGTGCCTTCTGAGAATTAGAATTAACAGGCTGCAGTATGACGTACTATCAGGATATCATTTAATTTTGCTGACAGCACAATTCATGTCTCATTTCTAAATTGTGTTTTAATTGAATATTTTTGGAAGAAATTATACATTTTCATATTTACCACGAGTAGCAGTGATGCTGTGTAGAGGGAAATCCGGTACAGTGACTAACATGACAAACGAAATTCTCTGGTGACATACAACGCCCTTTGTAAAGTGGACATCGCCCGTGGCGCCTCCTCCTCCTGTATACTTGTGTCGAATGGGCTTCACGTAGGATGGACTTGTAAAATGGGGGGGGGGGGGGGGGGGGGGCGTTCAAATAGAAGTGGTGGGAGCGGGAGAGGGCTTGGTGGTAGTAGTAAGAGGGGGGGAGTCCATATCGGAAGTGGAAAGTGATGGTACCCCCCCCCCCAAACCCCTACCCCAGCTCTCCATCTGCCATCAACATGTATTGGTACCACAGTGGAGTACATTAGGAAGCGGAGGAGGAGATGGGGGCCTAGCGTGATTTTGCCTAGACACCCATGTGACTTTCTCCACTCCGTAGTGGAGGGGGGGGGGGCATACTCATTGGAAGAAGTGGGATCTCCCCCCCCCCCCCCCTTTCCTCCTATCCGCCCTCCTTCTTTCCTCAAAATATATTGGTGTCACAGTGGAGTATGTTCATGATATAAGGAAGCTGAGGAGGGAATGGGGGCATAGCTGGCCGTTACTTATGAAGCCCCCATGTGACTTTCTCCGCTTCGTAGTCATGTTCTCCTCCACGACAATGGAGGAGGAGGAGGATCTGGGTGGGAGGAGGAGTCACCATGGTCACGCAAGATGCGGTTGACGATGATGGATGGTGATAGAGGGAGAGGTAAGAGGCAGTCCTTGATCGCAGTACACAGTAATCATGACTCCTGCTCGTAAACCATGAAACACGAACTCGCGTGGTGAGCGATTTGGTCTGCCAGACTTGGGAGAGACGGATGGAGAAGTAAGGCTTGGGGAGGGGAGCGGGGGGGGGGGGGAAGGGGCGATTAAACATTTGTGGAGTAACAAGAAAAACTGTTGCGAAATAGAAAACATTCATGGTAGAATCATTCTACCATGTTCTACGTAAAATAGAATGGCAGAGTTAGGGTTAAAGGGCATACATGTAATATATAATTGTTCTATTATACGAATTAATTGTAACAACACTTGTCACGCTTACATTGTCTCATTTATTATGTTATTTGCCGTTTATGAGTGTACATTATAACTGAAATGTGAATAGGAAATGAAGAAAATGAATGTTTCCACTTGAATTGACTCAAATGAGTAAGGCGCTATAGAAAGAAGGAAACGGGGATTTTATATAAACGAGAAGAATCGTAAATTTGTTCCCCTCAAAGAGAAAAAAGGTGTGAATTACTGGATGCCGTGTCCTCCTTTTACTGACTGCAATATTTATCTAAGGGTACACTCTTGCACAAGCCGTCACTTCCCCCACTCGTCTCCCCTAGCTAGCCACGACCAATAAGAGACACTGTCCCTGTAAGCCGCTCCATCTGAATCAACACGCTCTGATGGGGAAGTTGTTTCCTTCGACTGGTCTATTCTTTTCGGTCCTCTTTCTCGAGTTCTCTCCCTTTTTTTCCGCCTCTCTTAATATCTCTCTCTCTCTTGCTTTCTTTCTCTCTATCTCTCTCTCTCTTCCTCTCTTTAATCTCTCTCTATCTCTATCTCTATCTCTATCTCTCTCTCTTTCTCTATCTCTTTGTGTTTTCCCTTTCTGCCTCCTCTCTCTCTTTACTCTCCGTATATCTTTCCTTCTCTCATCTTCATCTCTATCTATATTCTTGTATTTCTCTCCTCCCCCTCCCTCTTCCTCCTCCCTCTTCCCCCCTCTCTCTCTCTCTCTCTCTCTCTCTCTCTCTTTCTCTCTCTCTCTCTATCTTTCTCTCTCTCTCTCTTTCTCTATCTCGCTCTCTCTCTCTCTCTCTCTCTCTCTCTCTCTCTCTCTCTCTCTCCCTCACACACAAACACACCCTCTCTATGTCTTTCACACTGTCCTCTCTTCCTCTTCTTTATATGTCTTCCCTCCTCTTCTCCTTATATCTCAATTTCTCTGTCTTTCTCACACTTCTAGCTTTTCTGTCTGATAACCTTCCTCCTTTATCCATGTCTGCTACCCCCCCCCCCTCCTCTTCCCCCTGTTCTTTCCGTATGTGTCTTCCCTTCTGTCTCTCACATCTCTTTTCTCTTTTCTTTTTCTTTGCTGCCCATTAGTATACGCCTGTCTGTCTCTCTCTCCCTCTCCGTCTCTTTCTTCCCCCACTCCCCTGCGATCAAATCGAAATCACGCGCCTTCCTGTATACGGTTGTCTCGATATAATAACATTACAGAAAGCCTCTTCACATCTTAGGTAGATCTCCTTCTCTCGCGCACGCTCACTCTTCCGAAATCCGAACCCATGCGACACGCTCAGACCGCGCCTGCGTTACGTATTTGTCACAACATGGTTTACACTCTAAACGCCGTAATCGCGTGCTAAACCATTGTACAATAGCTAGTTTAGATTATGATGTTGTTGTTGTTTGGAGATTCAAGGCGCGTTAGCCAATCGAAAGCGATTATTTGTACGTCGAATATGGTATAGAGCGTTAGCGTGGTTAGCAATCCTTAGAAAAGAGTAGACGTAATGGCATTGGGGTTGGGGGTAAGGGAATACAAAAACATAATGAGCATCTATATATGTATATACATGTATGTGTGTGTGGGGGGGGGGGTGTGGGGGTGTGTGTGTGTGTGTGTGTGAAAGAGAGAGAGAGAGGGGGGGCGGGGGGGGGGCAGGGGGAGAAGGCGGGATGAAATGAGAGAGTGAAGAGAAAGGGAGAAAGAATGATAGGCGGAGGGAGAAGTGTGTACATGTATATAATTGTAGAGAGAGAGAGATTGTGAGAGAGAGAAAGAGAGAGAAAGAAAGAGAGAGAGAGAGAGAGAGAGAGAGAGAGAGAGAGAGAGAGCAAGCAAGAGAGAGAGGGAGATAGGTTGGTTGAATGGGGTGTGTTTATACTAGACAGAGAAATAAAACGCGAGAGATGATATGAGACAGACAGAGATAAAGTACACATGAAAGTGCGGATGGATGGAGGAAAAGGGGAGGAAAAAGGGGGGGGGGGTGCGGACTTTACCGTGCAGAAATCGCGGGAGAGAAGAAATCATCTTGTGCAAATATTGCAAGATGGTGTGTGCTGAAGGTTTTTACCGCCTGAGTGCCGGTAACGATAAGCCCAAACAAGCAGATAAGTGCCTGTGCCGGCTAATGGCCTGCCATTGACAATGGCCACTTCAAATCAGGCTCCCTATTCATCCCGAATATTGGGCGGTATCGGCTCGGTAATACTTTCGTTACACACGACAAAATCTAACGAAAGATCATGCGATTTACGTTGATGTAAGGCCACCGCAGACGACCCGATTTGATCACGATTATGCCGTCGCAATGGGTCTGCGACTGTGAATGTGACGTCACCTCCTTTGCACAAATCCAATGACGGCGTCCTGCCACCCAGCCAGTCGCAGAGTCGTACGTCTCATCAGATCGTGTCGTCCTCGGTGGTCTTTACTCTGAGCTTTCACCCTTTTCTCGCACTGTATGTGAGAAATGAACATTGCCATTAAGGAAAGAAACAAATTTGATTCAATCTGTATTTTAAAAGGTACACTAACCCCTGTTTACAATGATAATTCAACATTATATGATTATATTCCTGATGTTGCATTACGAAGGCATGTACAAGAAATATAATGCTACCCATACACATCTTCTTCTGTTATGTAATACGAAAGAGGAGATTATGTACGGCAAAATGGGAGGGGCGACGTTTGCGTAATTTTAATTGAGAATTGTGTCGATTTCTACGTATTAACACTTAAGGCAAGTTGGGCCAACCATTTGAACAAGACATGCTGAACAAATATGTTAATGTATCGAATGGTATGGTATGCAAACGGAGGCGAAATTGAAATAATACACTCACACTATACATTCTTTGTGAATCTTAACACCCATCTCATGTAAGCATAATTATTACATGCACAGATTTGCTTTATTACATTCCTAATAAGCGTATTTCATGCACGGGTCTATGTACAGACACAAAATCTTTTTTTATAGCATTTTTGCTTCTATTTGATTCCTCTTGGTTCTGCTTTCAAGTCTCAATGATATTAATTCAGATTTATTCAATTTATTGATTCATATTTGTGGAATAATATTTGTTACATCAATGACATTATTTTGCTTGCATTTACCATTTACACAGCGTCTTACTTGCTTTTAACACAGTTACAAAATAAAATTGATTGGTAGGGAAGAGGAGGGGGTGGATGAAGCCAAGACTCGTTAATATGTGTTTCATTCAGAAAAACAACAGAACGATCAAAGCAAGTCTATTTTGATATATACCAAGGGATTACGAGTACTATGAAACCACTGGAGCTAGGAACGAAATTTCATTGTAGCGTTTCCGTATTTCCGCGCGAGAAATCCCCGGCGTCCACTTTAAGTGTTCTCAAGAATCGCATTTTTCCTCTCCACTTCCCTCTTCTTAGATCCCCATCGCCCGTCAAGTGTAAATGAGTGTTCCTCTGAGCTAAACTAGAAATAAATTTAAGGATTGATCTCATGAGCTTTGCGTCTCATCTTTCTTTCCCTTTCGTTGTCTCACTCCGTAACTCTTTTCTCTTCTCCTTTATCTCTCTATCTCTCTGATCTCATTTTCTTTAACCCCGTCTCGATTTTTATTTGCTTTGTTATGTCTCTGTATCCATTTTTTTTCTCTCTTTCTCTCTGTCTCTGTCTCTCTCCCCCTCTCTCCCCCTCTCTCTTTCTCTCTCTCTTTCTCTCCATCTGCCTTATTCCCCTTTCTCTTCTCTCTCTCTCTCTCTCTCTCTCTCTCTCTCATTCTCTCCTTCTTTTTCTCTCTGTGTCCCTCAATCTGTCTCACTCCCTTCTCTCTCTCTCTCTCTCTCTCTCTCTCTCTCTCTCTCTCTCTCTCTCTCTCTCTCTCTCTTTCTCTCCCTCTCTTTCTCTCTATATGCACTCCCCACTCAACTCCATTTTATCGTCATGGCTGTATCATGTGTATTTTTTACATAATCGAAAAAAAATAATTCGTGTTTGTCTTGTAACCTCTAGATGTCTACATAAGAGTCATGTACATATCCTGTCAAGTCACAAGTCAGTCATTTCTAAAGAACACAATAAGTTGTCATTGTTCAATTCCACCAGGATAATCAAGGTTTGAAGCAAGGAATGTAAAGGTTAGATCATCAAGTATGTTTGTTTGAACCATTTTTTATGAAGTACGGATTGCAAATAAGAAATGGTTCCTTGCCATTATTCTCGCATCATCTTGAGTTTTCGATAAAATATCTGTTATAGTTTGAAGTACAATAACAAATCAAATCTGAACTGTGTTTGTGAATGTGCAAACATAAACATTGATAATGATGCATTGGTACAATAATGCCTTCACTGACGATGTGGAAAACGATAACTGTAATGATGACGAGAATGTTTTTTGGTGGTTATGATGACAATGATGATGGTGGTGGTAATGATTTAGATGATGACAATGTTGGTGATGATAAGGATGCTGTTGATGACAATGATAAATCGAATGTACTCATGGTGATGGGCGGTGGTAATGATGATGATAGTGATAATAAAGATGATAATGATCAAGTGATATCGATGAATACCATGAATACAGTACACATATTCTACATGATGGCCATGTATGATCATTATAATTCTATCGTACAATCGGACAGACAAAGAAACAGACACAATGATGAAAACTCAAGAGACGTTTCAAATGGGGCAACAATGACGAGCAAGATCGCGAAACCTCAAAATTAAGAAAGCAGTGCCAATGATACAAATGATGGTTGCGCGCTAGAGGACACTGTGATTAATGGACGCTCTTAAGGTTGATAATAATGCTGGAAGGACGTTTGTTCAATTGATCATTTGCCTCCGAGAGATACCGAGAGATCGCTAATTAGTGGCACGCGTTCTTCAATCAAGCCCGGTCTTAGATTCTCTCTCTCTCTCTCTCTCTCTCTCTCTCTCTCTCTTTCTTTCTCTTTCTCTCTCTCTTTTTCTCTTTCTCTCTCTTTTTCTCTCTCTCTGTCCATATTCTTTTTCTTTTTTTTTAGGTTTCTTTGTCTTTTGTTTTCTCTCTCTCATTCTTCCACTTCCACTCTCTCTCTCTTTCTCCCCCTTTCTTTCTCTTTCTCTCTCCCTCTCTCTCTCTTTCTTTCATTCTCTCCTTCTGTTCATCTCTTTCTCTATCTCTCTGTCGCTCGCTCTCTCTCTCTCTCTGTCTCTTTCTTCCTCTCGTTCTCTTACTTCCCCCCTCCCACCCCCCCCCCTCTCTCTCTCTCTCTCTCTTTCTCTTTCTCTCTCCTTCTCTTTATCTCTTACTCTCTCTCTATCGCTCGCTCTCCCTCTCTGTCTCTTTCTTCCTCTCGTTCACTTACTCTCCCCCTCCCCTCTCTCTCTTTCTCTCCCTCCTTCTCTTTATTTCTCTCTCTCTCTTTCCCTCTCTCTCTCTCTTTCCCTCTCTCTCTCTCTCTCTCTCTCCCTCTCTCTCTCTCTCTTTCTCTATTTTCCCCTGTTTATATTTTTGGTCTTCATCAGACATCTCTCATTTTCACTCTTCTCTCGTTCTCTCTCCACGCCACATCTCGCAATCACGTGCTAACCACGATGGGCGGGCGAGTGTAATGAGAGTGGTCGCAACGGGTGAGAGCAGCATTTATCTGCGTCCCTCTCTGATAGAGGCAAAACGTGCTTTCGATTGTGTAGGCGATGGGTGATATGGAAGACAACATAATGAGGAAGAAGGGTGACGGGAGGAAGGGGGGAGATGGGGATGGGAGATGGAGAGAGGGACAAACAAAGAGAAAGACAAAGAAAGGGAGAGATGGGAAAAGAACAAATGCGGATGAGGTGGGGAGGAAGGGGGTGGGGGTGTCTGAGAGACTGGGAAGTGGGGTTTAACCAAAAATTACTTTTAATTTATGTTGATATTTTAAATGTTTTGAGGAACAAACGCACTTTTCTCTGTTAGCAAGTAACATATAAACAGTAAATCGTCCCAAAGCCCTAGGAAATACCAACTAATCCCGCAGGTAATCTGTCAATTGAACTGATGAATACAGAATGGTATTGTGTCCTTATGATAACAACTGGTATTCTTTAACCAAGAATAATTCTAATGATAACGCGAAAACGGAACCGGAGCCTCTTGATCGAGAGTGAATGAGTTTTACAGCACACAATCATGTGCTTTCGTGACCAGACGAACTGTATTAACTTGTTGTGTGCGTCATGTACCTTTTTGCCAATGTAATACGCACAATTCCCATTGAGGAGCAATCTATTTGGTACACAAAGGATTAATCGGTACAAGGGAGCGTTGGCGCACCCCTTTAAATGGTGGGGATTCTCATTAAGATCCAACCCGCTAACAGGGGTCTTATCTTAGGCAGCGCGCTGCGAGAGAGCGGTTGCAATATGGTATTATTACCCATATCGTATGTCCGATATGTCTCTGTCACGGTGGAGATGGGGCGGGGATGGGAGTCGGGTGGAGACGGGGGCGGGGGTGGCCAGGTTTGGTGGGGTGAAGAAGGAGGAGGGGGGGGGGGCGGAGGGGGCGAAAGAGAATAGGAGTTGAGGAAGGAGTAGAGAATGTATCGATTCAACAGCGAGAGTCAAAATAAACCTATTACAACTCACCCTCTATTGTTATGATTGCTTTTATACAAATTTAGGCGTTCTGAAGATACCTTGATTTAAAGACAGCCCGTCCCTTTTTCAGATCACCACAAAACCATCAAATCATTGGCAAAACATATAGAAAAGTGTTAGCAAGCTGTATATTCATAATTTGAAACTGATACATAGTGTGATATTCAAATAATGCATGTAAACAATGTCTCATTAATAGTCTTTACCTCAGGCTCTTAGCAGTTTGTGTTGAAATATCTGCTTTATTGATTAATCTGTTCATAAAATTATAAAACGCATTATGAAAAAAAAATGTTCTATAGAAGGAATCATTTCAAAAGTTTGGTAATTACTCATAAAATTAGGATTTCACACATGCATAATAACCACATAGATACTGTAACAAAGACTAATACTTTTTTCGTAGTACGAAAAAAGTCGGTTTGAAATTTAACGGCTGAAATTTTGTACATATACAGAAAGCTTCAACATGCCATATTCTTAGAAATGGTCTTGAATCACACTTTCTTCAATTTACGATCGTGATAGACGATTTCAAATTTTAAGCTTGCGAAAGGGATGGACAATCTTTAAATACATGTGACTTTATATTGTGAATCGTTTAACCATTTGTGCGCCAGACAAAATGCTGCCTTGGGTTTAAACGAAATATTTGTCCAAAAATAAAGTTAACGGCGCACAAAGAGTTAAGCGTAATATTTAAAACATTTCCAAATATCGTCATTAGTGAATGCATCCAGTGCAGTGTGTTGTAGCTTCTATTCTTCCCACCTTCATTAACGTCAATTTCATCTTTATTCTTAAGACTGACACGCATATTTGGTTAATCGTAATTTGTAATTACGACTTCCACCAGCTTGTGGTCTGGTTCCTAGAAAGCACTATAAAATCCCTCACATTCCCAAGTCCTTGCCCGTATGTGCACTCGGTCAATATTATTCCAGTAATTACCAGGAATTTGAGCCCAAGAAGGTTCTGGTATCAACATCGCTACCGCTACGGGCCGCCGCACGCGGCTAGGCTTGGCGTGTCGGCTGGCCCTCCTAGCTCTTTATCGTTGAAAACTCCTGGGGCTTGTTCTGTCTTCCACAGTTGAGCGCGTTCCATTAATTAAACAAACCTCCGATGGAGAAAACAGAGAACTCGCTTTGATTAATGACAGAGGAGTATTTGAGTAATCAACAGCGGACACGAAGATCAGACCCCCGCCCCTCCACCCCCACCCCCCCCCCCACACACACACTCATCTATACCGCCATGCATGCACAAATCCATCCCCCCCCCCCCCCCCCCTCACCCCGCGCTCCTTTTACCTCTAGCATGTCTGGTCATGTAAAGTTGTTTCATGTAGTCACAGATGGAAGAGGAATAAACATATGTTGATATTAACCAGCAAACAATGTTATGAATGAAACTAATATGCTCCTCTTTACATGATTAAAGACATTTTCTCTCCCCCTCCCCCCTCCTTTCTTCACCTCTATATATATGAAGATTATTATGTCGTCACAGACCCGAAGGGGTATAGACATAAAAGTTATTTTTATATTATTCAGCAAACATGAATTAAACCAACATGCCTGTCTTAACATGCTTACTTTTTGTTCTCTCTTTATCTCTTTCCCAGCTTTTTCCTCTCTTTCCCCCCCCCCCCTTTTTTTTTAATTTAAACCATGTTCTTCTTTCCCTTTTTTCTATTCTAATATTGTATCAACCTATATGTTTATTTTATTATGATTGTTTTTCGCATGTTCCTCTAAAATCGTGGCTGTTCACGGAAAGTCAGCGAGATTTTTAGTTTCACACATAAAAAGCATTCACATACAAAAAAAATACAAGAGACTTGTGATCGGATTTCGTTTGAGGTCGAAACAGCAATGTTTAAAATTTAAGGATTTCGGTTTGTGTGAATTTCCTTATTATATAGTGTGGGAGGTGGAAGTAACATTGTAACGGATGTGGATGTAAAATGCTTCCTCCACCTGCCAGCTCCCCATTCCCCCTCCCCCTCTTCAATTCGATACCGGCCCCTCCCCACCCCTACCCTTACAAACACCAATCATTTTTCTCTTAACCATCGCAGCCTCCTTCGATTCTTGATTTACATCCCGCGCTGATCACGATGATTGGAAATTTCTTGACTGCCGCAGCCAGCCAGCCAGCAAGCTAGCTGACTGGCTGACTTGCTGACTTGCTGGCTAACTCCAGCTATGAGACCGTATGAGCAGGCATCTTTCATTTCTCTCCCCCCATAACGAGCTTCCCATCTCCTCGTATGATCGCTCCGACCGGGGCAATTCATCAAAACTTGGAGGCGTAGTAATCACTCCCTATCTCAACCCGGCCTATACATCTCGATGGTGGAGCCGTTAAGGGGGGCTATGGGGTCGACAACCCCTCTCCCTCCCCCCTTCCCGAGTAACCCTTTAAATACAACACAATGCAAAGAAGACAACGATGCGCGAACTCCCCCTTATATACAGTAGAGGTGCGCGCGCATGCCCGCTGTAAGTTCTAACTTATGATTAAACAAGGTTTAATATTACGGAGCATTTTTTTTGTTTACTTCACCCATTAACACGCAGCACCCCCCCCCCCCCCCCGCCCCCGCCCCTTAAATGAATCCCTGGTCACGCCCTTTGGTACCGGAGCAGGGCATTTTTCTGTATATACTACATCATTTTCGATTTGGTGTATTTTGGCTTCTCTTCGCCCAAATTGGAAAACGATCTTTCGCCTTGCCCATACTCGGAGCCAATGCAGGGGTTCTGATTTACACACGATATATAAATAGACCATCAATCTTCATGTTATTCTTAATGACTGATGTTTTGATTTGTAAGCTGTAGGGGAATTGATGATGTGGACCCTGGGCGAATGCTTATAGTAGACTGGTCATTTCTCGAGTGGATCGATGCTTCACTTGTACCTCTTTAACTCTTTATGCACCATTGTTGCATTTTCTTCACTGGTAATACCACACTTCAATAGGACAAGTTTAGAGTCTGGCAGAAGAGGATTTAACTCGCTGTGTGTCTTTGTGATATTTTCGTGCACCAGGGCCCTGTTGCATAAAACTTACCATTGGTGGCAACATTGCTACCAATGGCAACTTCTAGGGTAACTTTGAATTTGATTGGCTGTCGAGCAGGGCTACCATGGCAGTTACCATTGATGACAGAGTTACCATTAATCGCAAGTTTTATGCAACGGGGCCCAGGAGTACATAGTAACAATATAGAGCTTTATTTTTTGTCCGGTACATAAGGAGTTAAGATCATCTGTTGTCCCACTCAAACCGAACAATGCGGTTTAGTACTCACACGACGAAGTACTTTTTGTTAACCCCTCTGTCCTCTGACAAAAGGAAGCAAGTGACAAATCACTCAAATCAGGGTCATTGGTACTCGTAGATTGTACTCAGCATTCCCTACATACGGTCAAAATCTGGACAAGAAATATTAATCTTGCTACGAGATATTCAATTTAACATGATGTGGTGTAGCACTGATACCAATGCAAGACACATTTTGCTAATTTACAAGAAAAGTCTCTTTTGATAGTTGCTTCCTTTTGTCAGCTTAGGGCAGAGTTATTCTCCTCCATTTCAAATCTCCGGAGAAGAATCAGACAATGATTAAGCCATTGCATTGAATTGTTTGGAGTAACCATCAACGTGTCAGTTGTAGATTAACTTCATCATCAATACACGTAAATCCAAAGAAGCCGCATTATATCTGCCACACATAGGGTTCAAACAACATCCATAATACCCTGGACGCTAGTCTATATGAACCAAATATCGACATGCTATGTGAGCTACGGAACCGTGATTAACTCTGTTAGCGCGATTGGTGTATTAATGCACGATTGATGCACGCAAACCCCGTACAGAGAAGCATACTCTGGCGCACAACGTGTTAAGAACTAGTGCAATGAATGAAACCGTCATGTGCCACACAGACTCATTCCCTATGGGGTTTATGTGAATAACTGTTGCCCCCCCCCCCCCAAAAAAAAAAAAAAAAAAAAAAAAAAAAATGAAACGCAGCCCATACCCTAGATACAAAGGTGGCAATGGGAAGGAGAATAACAACCTTGTTGGAACACGGCATGGGGCTCCCGTATAATTACGATTGGGGCACTTTTGTTAATCGCGCGGTTCACCCGTAATTTCACTCGCATATTTCGGTATATGTGGGACTAATTATCTCCGTTCGTTAGTTATAGCTAATCGAGATGATGACACTGGAAGCGAAATGCCAGCTTTGCATATATATTGAGTCGGGTACTGTAGAGATTTTTTTTTTCACCCGTTTAAGATATTTTTGGCGCGTATGTGATTTTATTTGTTGTGCGTACGTGCAGGATTCATGGGTCATTCTCATTTTGTCTCGGTTTTTTTAATCATTTAAAATAAGAATTTACATGATTGTATATATATAATTGGTTTTCGTACGACGTGATTGTGTGTCAGTATACGTGTGTATATTTGTTAGAATATGTGTGCTCGTTAGGGACGTATATAGCCATGTCATATAGACTAATCATTGAGTTAGTACTATGACGCACTTTTATAATCCTTTAACATTAATAGATATGTTGAGATACTTAAAAGAATAGAATAACAACTGGTGACATATGATTTTATTGAGGTATAAAATCATGATACAAGTATATTGAAGAATAGATAGATGGATAGAAAGATGAATAGATAATGGAAAGATAGAAAGATAGGCAGATGGAAAACTAGATATACATACATTTCTCATCATGAACATGATGAATAGGCGGAACATCTGGCCCAACAACTATCCTAATCATCCGGGCAGGAATTAAACCTAGTCGATGCGTCGACAACATGGAAACATTAAAACGTTATTTTCCCTGTCACTTGGTGCTCCCTCGCTATTCCTCTTGCACGCACAGACACAAAGCGCCTGTTTAATTCGTCTGGTAAAACGATCTAGAAGGAGATCTACAACGACTCTGCCGTCTGTTTAATCGTGATGCGTTTTCCTCCACCGCTCCGCGTCGCTATTGACTTTTGTTTAGGCCTTGTACATATTTAGCGACCGTGAAAACGACAGCTTAACAGATTGAAATTGATGAAGGGTTTTTAAATTCGCGGATATTGGGAATGAATAGAGAGGAATCCGGAGATGTCTTAAACATGTTTGGAAAACGATGAATGGAAATCGAAAGACATCATTGTAAGCTTGGAAACGGTATTAAAACGAATGAAAGGAAAATAAAGGAACGAAATAAAAGCGAATACAAAATAGTACGCTTCAATACGATATGGAAAGGGAGAGAGAGAGGGGGAGAGAGAGAGGGAGAGAGAGAGAGAGAGAGGTGGGGGGGGGGAGGAGAGAGGAAGGGAGAAATACAGCAAGGAACAATGAATGATTTCATGAAACATGTTTGGAAAACGATGAATGGAAATCGAAAGACATCATTGTAAGCTTGGAAACGGTATTAAAACGAATGAAGGGAAAATAAAGGAACGAAATAAAAGCGAATACAAAATAGTACGCTTCAATATATGGAAAGGGAGAGAGAGAGGGGGAGAGAGAGAGAGAGAGAGAGAGGGGGGGGTGGGGGGGGGGAGGAGAGAGGAAGGGAGAAATACAGCAAGGAACAATGAATGATTATATAGAAAGGCAAAAAGAAAAACATGATAGAAATAAAGCAATGATACAGGGAGGTCATCAAGCAGGAGGGGGGGGGGGTAGGAGGAGATGGATGTGGAGTGAAAGATATATTAAAGCTGTGTTCTACAACTCGAATATTAACTTGTGAGAATTGCACCATTCGTTCACGTTTAACGTGGAAAGAAGAAAGAGCCAAATTTCTGAATGAAGCATGATTGTACGTAAGACTCACACATTACGCACATAGTGTACTTATACAAATACACTGTACCATTATTTTTTTAACTTGTCGTGTGATGAAGTCGTTGTAGTAATAAGTATACCCACAGTGTCTTTTCTCAGTATATTGTATACATGCAGCAGTCGTGGCGTCAATAAAGGAGTAAATAATTCATATTATGTCCTACCTACGCTCTATGTAGGAGCAAGGGGGGGGGGGGGAATATCCTACCCGCTTATACTCGCGGTTATCTTTCCATATTAAGGTTCTTTTCTTTCACACAGTTGATACACGACTTCTCTGTTATCTCAAACCGCTTATCTTGCATACCTGCCGTGCAGACGTGACTTTTAACTAAAATAGCGGGGACCGCGCGTGAAAGAGCTGCATGATAAGAAGGTGAGGGAATGAGAGTGTGTGGTTGGCGGGAATGAGTAAAGGAAAGGAGAGGGAGGGGATAGAGTGAGAGAGAAAGTAAGAGGAAAAGCAGCAGACAGATACGGGAACATACAGGTATAATGGCCATGTAGAAAGCCACAGGAAAAGAGAGAAAGAGAGAGAGGGGGGGGGGGAGAGGGAGAGAGAGAGAGAGAGAGAGAGAGAGAGAGAGAGAGAGGAGTAGGGGAAGAGAGTGGGAATACAGAGAAAGAAACATTATATGCAGGAAGACATAGAAGGGAGGGAGAGAGAGAGTGAGAGGAAGAGAGAGAGAGAGAAGTGAGGAGATAAAGATAGAGAAAAATAGAGAAAAAAGAGAGAGGGAGGGGGGAATTAGGGTGGGGTGACCGTATTCTACACAGATTGATTGGCCCGAAATCTTGCCATGCAAAATTACAAAGAGGACACGATAACGAATTAAGAGACGAGTGGGGGCTGGTGGTGGTAAGAGTAGAGATGGCTTCTCCCTTCTTCCTCGCTCGCTTCAGATTGATTAACGAGTCCGGTCACTGTCTTGTTAGGTTCTTGCTACAATATTCCTCTCGGGGTCGGGTACGCCTGAGTGGAAGAGACACTGTGAATATACAGAGAATGAGATAAGATAAGAGAGCGACGCGATGCACGCGCACAGCGTGTGTTTCCTTCTTGTTGGCGAGTCGCAAAGTGGCAATTTATCATGATCACGCACTGCGCGGAATTAGCGCGCTGAATTTGTGATGCGCGCCCGTCGATGCGGTGCGCGGGAACTGAGACAGCGGTCGTCTGCGTGTCTTCGTTTTAGTGTTTAGGCGGCTTCGCGGTCTATGTGTTGTGGTCGAGGTGGGTGAAGGGTGGGGTGGTTGGGGTATGGCGACAGGAGAAAGAGATGTATCGGCTTAATAAAGTAGTATAGGAGAGGAATGCTACGGTGGGCTGGGAGAACTCGTCGTGATTGATATTTGTGGCGCGAGGCGGGCCACTGTAATTAATAGTGCATCAAAAATGTTTAAGTGCTGATTCATGAAATGGAGGATAAGAAAGCAAGCGCTGTGCTTGTAAGACACGTGTTTGATTTCTTACTTGACACAGGTAAGTCTGTATAAATGTAAAATCGACAGTTTAATATAATTGACAAATGAAATAAGAGAAACATATGGAAATATGTAATGATTGAATATGAAGATATTCATGATAGTTTAGGAAGAATAAACTGAACGAATGAGGTAGAGGATCAAAATGCGAAGAACAAGGACGAGGCTCTCGACCAATGGCTTTGAGGGTGTAGGTTGGAGACTGACAGAGAAAGAAGTGTTAAGAAAGAAAGAGAGAAAGAGAGAGAGAGAGAAAGAAATAGAAAGAGAGAAAGAGAGAGAGAAATAGAGAGAGAGAGAGATGGACAACAGGTAAATGTTATTTGTGTATCTGTTCATGCATGTGTGCTCTACTATACTTAATTCGATTTAAGCACGGTATTCATCAATGCAGAACCCTCAAATTAGCAACTCAAATAGCAACATCAAAACAATAACGATACTTTAGCCAAGGGCTTAGATCACTGGTAGCGGTGTACCCAAGAGAAATGTAAAACCGATCCTTAGTATTGTCTCGTGCATGAATTAACAGGGAGGGAACATGCGATCCAAAGCCAAATCCAATAGGATTTGTGCATTAAATTAATTTTCGTGTAAATGCTATGATCGCCATTTTGAATGACGTCATAATACTGTTTATCTGCGCGCCTTTCGTTAAGGTAAATACATACAAATATGTGCCCGATGGGTGCACTTAACTATCACGCAAAGCTGCTGATGAAGAGAGATTTGGCTGGTTTCCTCTCAAAAAAAAGAGAAAGAAAGATTGGATGTTTAATGGAATGATATACGGATTTTCCATGAACCGTTCTCAACATATAGCATAATCAATTTAAGAATTGATTTAACTGCATACTGGCCCTGATTTATAATCCCTGCTATGACCCTCGGTTTCGCCTCGGTATCATACATGGTATTGAGCTTACCTCGTGACCACAATTTTCACCATAACCCTCAGAGTAGTCAACATTTGTATAGAGTGTCACCGTCCTAACGTTGCACGAACACTAAAACACAAATCATGTAGACAGAGATTGGGTAGATAAATGAAATAGTTTAACCTACCTGTGTCAATCAAAATGCTTATCTAATTATGGAGGAAAATAACACACATGTAACATGTAGAGTTAATTTAATCTCATTCGAATATCACTGTTATATGAATATATGTATACAAAACGATTAAGAATGAAAAAGATCTAAATTATATTTCATATCTGCTATAAATCTCTTCCATTTTAATGATTGCCATATAATTGCCTATGCAGCCAAAAAGTGCAGCAAATTCTTATTCACGTGATTTATGTTGATGAAAGAACAAAAGACTGATGGGCAATAAGTCATAGCGAAGCTTGTTTTGTGATTTATATGGTAAGGATGGCCATAAAATGAGGGAGTCCATCAAGCTCGACGAAGAGATGATTTCATACCTCATTAGCCGGGAAGCTTAACCTATTATATACCACTGCTACAGTCTTGCACATGTAATACGCACAAACCCCATAGACATGATAGAGCGCATATTGTCTAGCACGCAACGGGCTTATGAAATCGAGCATGACGCGGTCAGCGTTTAAAAATGAAATTGTAGTATAAATTTGAGGGTAATTTTAAAAACACAATACAGTTGCAATTGATTGCTTTGTATGAGCGAAAAAGCGGGTCGGTTGAGGTTTATATTGACTGATGTACCAACCGGTCCTATAGCCAGTAGTCTCGAACTCAATTTCAGCATCATTATGACACATAATCTCTTAATTTCCGTTTTCTGGGCAGCGTGCGTTTGATTAATTCCTGGGGTTGAGGTAATCGGCGAGATTTATGACCCGCGCGATGACTGCGCATGCGCGTGCAGCTGCTTTTTGGACACGCGACGGTCGGCTTGTTTTCATTGCACGGGCACGCTGTATAGTGTAGCTGTTAGATCTAATTTTATTCGGGAGTTAAATGACCTGCACTTCTGATAGCATTGCTCTAATGAAATTGATATTGAACTTGTACTTAATCATGCACTTGTGTTTGTATTTGGATGAGAATACATATTATTGACATCACATCACATTTTGCAGTACTAGGTACCATAATAGAAATAGTTTCTACGTATCATGCGAAAGGGACAAAATAAAAGAAGGAAATTGTCAAGGTTGACAGTTAACATCAATATGTGTGATGGGGTGTGGTAATGTATTCCATTGACTAGTCAGACAATAGTTATTTATACTTGCATACAATGTTATATGCATTTTCGATATATATGGAGCAGGATTCTGTCAGACACGCAACGGGCTAAGTAGCATCATTTATGGTAGGTATGATCAAAACTCCGTCATATTGCAAACTACTATTTCAACATGTTCAATATTTATCATACACCATCATCATCATCATCATCATCATTGGGGTGAAGGTTGGCTGCCATACTGCCCTACTCTAACAGAAGGAAGCAAGTGACAAATCACTCAAATCTGGGTTATTGGTATTCTTAGATTGTAGTCAGCATTTGCTATATACGGCCAAAATTTAGACGTGAAATATTCATCTTGCTGCGAGATATCTAATCTAACAAGATCTGGTGTTGCACTGATGATAATGCAAGTGACAGACACATATTGCTCATTTACAAGAAAGGTATCTTTTGTTAGTTGCTTCCTTTTGTCAGAGCAGGGTAGCATAGTCATCCAGGCTTCTCATTCTTGGAAGCAAATTCATATTTTTTTTTTCGTTTAAACTTTAACATTGAAACAAAAGCCTCGTAAAAAATTCCATCAAACCTTCATAAGTGTATGTAATATTCAAAACATACAGAGATAATTTATACAGGAGTCGTGTTTGTCCATCGCTTGTATGACTTAGTAGCCGTTGGCGCAAGTTGGGCGGTAGGTAGGAAGTGCATGAAGGCCCGTGATCATACTATAACTGGCCTCCCTTCCCACGATGCACCGCACTGATTAATCGTGCGATCTGTTTCCAATGGCCAATTTGGCTCTGGCGATAGGGGCATTGCTATATAATGGGGCCTGCCTTGATTTCGTGGGTGACGTGCCCGGATTTAGCTGGGGGCAACTTTTTAGGGATGCATATCAGTGTGGGGAAGTCAGGATGTGACTGGGGAAGGGTGGAGGGGGGGGGGATCAAACGTAGAAAGACGATGAATGAGGGATGGGTTGCATTGTAGTTGGATAACGACTGGATGACTTCCGGTAGATCAGTAATATAAATATAATCAAACTTGTATATCAACACCGTACGTCAACTGTTTTATATATATATATATATATATATATATATATATATATGCAGGTTTTATTTATGTACAGGGTAACTTTGATACAGATGTCAAAGATAAATGATTTTCAAGAAAATGCAAGATTTTTAGTTATTATAAACAGGTGGTCTTTTTATAGAGTTGGTTGCTTTTGCGCTGCAAAAATGGGTTTTTGTCATCGTTTGGTTTCGTATTACACATTGAGCAAAATCACAACGATATAACAAGTTATTTGTATTTAATTAATGTTTGTTTTATCAAAGTTCTAGAATATCCTCACTTAGTACTAATTTACATTAATTAACTACCAAAAGAGGGGGGGGGGAGAGAGAAAAGGTTACGGGATCGCTGTTGATTGCTGTTAGAGATTAATATAGAGATTAACGGCATTTCCATTATTCTGGGACATTGTGGATTTCTCGGATTTCTGGATGCAATATGCGGCAAACGCACATTTCTTTTCGTAAGTGACATATTTGTGCATCTTTTTGAGGCTTTCTATGCATGTTGATCAGTCTACATCTTCAAATTTCCCGCCATCTGTCATCGTAATGGTCGTTTCAATCAAGGAAACTGGTTATGTGTGACATTCTGTGCAACTGGTTTGAACCTTCATGCTGATATGCCGGTCAGCTTGTTCCACATTTTCAAACAATCTTCTTGTAAAATCTAGAAGAGCTTAGAAATTATGAATTTTAAGCAGTCTAGAGCTACACACCTGAGCTTGCTCTCGCTGCTTTTGTCTGGTTATATTAACATCAACCCAAGCCCTTGTCAATAATCCATTTTCGTAATGTATTCAAAACTTTCCCTTTAACTGTCTGGTGACGATTTATTACATTCACCTGCATTCACTGTATTTCGTGATTCAGCTTCTATGGATTGAATGCACTCTGAATATATTACTTATTACTACTTAGACAAACCTCGGACAACCTTTAAGGTTACCATTAGTAACGTATTGTTTGAAAGACGTGAATAAAATTTACATACAAAACGAAAATGGTATATCAGTGTATCACAAAGCAACAAAGCAATGGAGTGGAGGTAATAGACGGTACACTATGAATAATGTAACACTTGGTACCATAAACAATTAATGCATAAAATAAATGATGAAGTATTTGAAACACTGTAAAATCATGGAGGTGTAAGAAAGGAGAAGAACTCGAGCATAATACATTCAAACATCTTTATGGGTTCTAAAGCGTGCTCATAAATGTCAAAAGCATTCCATAATCATGGAAATGCTTTAATGTTTAATGTGCCGGGCCGACATTTTGCTGTTGTCAACTTGAAAAGAAATTTCCTTAATTGCCCATTCGTCTCTACAAGCTTTGTTTTAAATGAATTTGTTTGCAATTTACAAGAAAGTTAAGGACAGATTATGACAGATCATTCAATTTATTTTTGTTTCGAAAAGTAATGAGGAATCATTAAACAAGTCGGATCTATAAGATAATTGTATTACTTACAACATTAACCCATTTTTTCACTTTCCGACATCTTGTGCATTTGTGGGGTTCAACCATTCTCAAAATTATATATTAAGCTGTGTATTATCAGGGATGTGTTAGGAAGGAGGGACAACTAGAGCATAATATATTCAAACATCTATGTGGATACTAAAGCGTGCTAATGAATGTCAAAAGCATTCCACAATCACTGCAATGCTTTGAAGTCCCATGCGTGGCACCGTCATTTTGCTGCCGTCAACTTGGAAAGCAATATCTTTAATTCCCTGTTTTGTTTCTCGAAGCTGTGTTTCTTATCACATTTTTTTGTAATTTTCAAGAAAGTTAAGGGCAACACCTCTAAAGATCCTGCAATCGTTTTTCTTCTAAATAATTGTTGAATGATGAACAAACGGAGATATAAAATAATATTCTTACTTACGTAATTACCAAATTTCTTCACTTTCCGGAGATTTCCGGAAATGTTGGATTCAATCATTATTAAAATTCTATATTAAGCTGTTTATTTTCATTAACAGAGTTTGCGTGAATTTGCGTGCAGTTGAGATATTTTACTATAAAAAAACAGTTTATTTTTGTTCGCTGATATCTCTTTTCCTCACAAAAGTATTGATGCAATCCAACAGAAGTGGACAAGCGAAATAAGACTCTACATTTCTTTTGTTCTCTCTGAGAAACCGTTGCTAGGCAATCCTGTTCGTTATTGTTAAAACATATAAAAAGCACATGCTGAGACCACATTTTTTTTCGGTGGTGCCACGCATGGGCTCAAAGAAAGAATGTTGTTTCATATCCTTTCCTAACACATCCCTGGTATTATCATTAACTGTGTTTGTGTGCGTTTGCGTGCAGCGGGGATATTTTACGTGAAAATGTATTTATTTGTGTTTGCCGATACCTGTTGTGCTCATGGAAGTATTAACTCCATTAACAGAACGGGACAAGCGAAATGAGACTGCAAATTTCCTTTGTTCTCTCTGTTGCCACATTATTATTCAAACACCTGAACAGCACCTGTTGAGAGCAAATAACTTTTCAGCGGCGTGGCACATGGTTTAAAGAAGGAAAGTTGTTTCATATCCTTCCATGACACATCCCTGGCAAAACCATGTCTCTTTTGGTTGAATACCTGCAAGTGACAAATCTCACCCTAAAGCTAGTACTAAGGGTAAAGCCAAGAAAAATGCCAACGCTAAGTCCAACCCTGCCTGGCAATAAGTAAATATTCAAATGTAAGCCGATCAAACTAATTACCATAAACTGTCAAAGTATCAATTCTCCGCTGTTAGAGACTAAAACCCCTGATGAAGTCATGGGAACTAAATCCTGGCTCAACGACTAATGCAGAAATCTTTCCTCCTAAGTTTCAGGAATTTAGGAAAGATAGAACAGGCATGACAGGAGGGGATTCTCATGGTGAAGTCTTCGTTGCTGCAGGCAAGTGAAAAGAGATTTCACCTCTCTGGTTGCTGTTAAGGACAACCTTCTTACCAACGAAGAAACTGGCCTTACAACTGAGATTAAAAATATCTGGATCAGTATTCATGTAATAGGCAAAACACTGATATACGAAGAGGTTTTTATCGTTCACAGTCTATTTGAACGTGAAAGAGAGAGGGGGGGGGGGGGGGGGGTAACAAAGGAAGGAGAGATAGGGAGGGAGAGGGAGCTAGGAGCACATCAGAGCTTTAAGTGTTAAACAACTTGTTGATCCTTTTGAAAAATAGGTTACAACTCAAGTCAAGCTAGAATTTACACATCGTAAAAGTCAGGGGTGTCAAATGCTCAAGAAGCAAGTTTTGTGCCGTTCTATGCACTGCTCTTCTCATAATAACTCCATTAATATTTAATGAGATTTCCACTTTTAGACATTTAGATCTATACATTATTTTGTGTGTATCAGATGATTGAGTCAGAACAAAACATTAGCCAACAGATGTCAACCTACCTCTCCTTTTCTGCCAGAAGCATCATGCATTATAAATGAACCTGTGATGGCTCTGGCTCGCGGATTGACAGGTGTGATGCTGTTCTGAATTGATTATCTCATACGTACAATTGCTTTAGGTCTATTTCGTTTGTCCAGAAATGCATATTTATTTGAAAGGATATTTTTTAACAAAAATGATGAAAATTTGAGGAAATATCACGCAGCCTGTTTATAAAAAAATATATCCTTTGACTCTATGTGTGAATTTCAGCTTGATTTGAGTTGTAATTTAGTTATTTTATTATTGTTCAATAGTTTTTTTAACACCTAGTATATTCACAGAGTTTGGCCAACTCGGTTTCATTAGGTAACAGTGGGTGTGTGCATGTGTGTGTGTGTGTGTGTGTGTGTGAGTGTGTGTGTGTGTATGTGTGTGTATATATGTGTGTGTATGTATATTCGTGTGTGTATGTGTGTATTCGTGGGTGTGTGTGTGTGTATGTGGGTGTGTGTATGTGTGTGTGTATATATGTGTGTGTGTATGTATATTCGTGTGTGTATGTGTGTATTCGTGGGTTTGTGTGTATGTGTGTGTGGGTGTGTGTGTGTGTGTGTATGTTTGCTAGGGTGGAGTGGGAGAGGGGTAGGTTTTTGGGGATTGTGGTACCCCGCCCCCAATACACCACCGTTACAACCTCTGTAGATCTGACCTTTCCTACCATACACCTTCCCCCCGCCCTCTCCGATCCAACGCCCAACCTAATGAGCAATATCCGTGGCAGATTCGCTCATTGTCAATGGAGCCCCCAGTCTCGTTGAAATTCGATCAAACTCGAGTTGGAACCACGCGAGCGATCCATCCATCTACATCAGCTGTAATAAATGGTGCTGATTTGGGGGCCCGGGCGAGTTGACCGCGCATCCGTCCGTTCTCATTGCCGGGGCATAGCCATGGTATGGTAGCATACTTGCCTTACGTGTGTGTATGTTTCTATTATGTGTGCGCGCGTGCATTTCGGTGTGAATGTATTATGTTTGTGTGTATGTGCGTATGTAGGTGTGCGTGCATGTGTGTATGTAAGGCTTTGGTTTGTATGTTTTTGGTGTGTTTTATATGTGTTTTATAATATATATGCGAGTGTGTCATTACTAGGTGTTAAACATGTAAAGAAAGTCAATTTCTCAGGAGCAAATTTCGTAATATTTCATCAATATTATCAATATAATCACTTCAATGAATATTAATTTTTTGCTCACTTTTTGACAAATCAGAAGTAAACACTTGAATTTGACCTGCAAAAGGACTTCCCTGTTTTTAATCAATATAAGCAGCGCTCCATTAACCCCCCCCCCCCCCCATCACCCTCTTTGTAACTTCTTTATCACAGCCATGATGTTAGTATTGCAAATCTAATAGAATATTATCTTAATCCAATATAAAGTATGTGCACAAAATCATGCTCGCACGATGTATATTCAGTATAGAAAATAAACATTCCTTTAGAATTAAGTAATTTGTCCACTGACAGCTGGACATTATTATTACACGTTATATGTATGGGCAGAAATTGTCAATGGAATGCATGAAGTGACCTCCGTTACCCAAAAGCAATAACGTGAAATCATTTCGAGCAGTCAAACAGATAGAAAAACACAACGATCTTGATTTCCTTAACCACCATTTAACGTCTGACATTTCCATTCTGAACTTGCCGTCCCTGTCCTTCCCCGCGCTTTTTTTTATGTCTTCTCGTTTCCCGCGCGCTCGAGCATTGTGTTTGTCCTCTGCCGTCACGTGATATTTTCTCTAATCAGCCTGGTCATTAGGCGATGTCGACTCTGGTCGCGAGCGAGATCAAATTCAATTCTTTTCGAACCATTTTCTCTCGTTCAATATTTGTTCGCGGTGTTGAGAGAGGGAGGAGGTGAGATGAACAGTACATACTAACCCTTTCTTTGTTCCTCTCTCTTTCTCTCCCTCTCCATCTTCCCTGTCCCTCCCCCACCACCCCCCCCCCCCCCCTCTTTCTCTCACTATGTCTCCTTAAGCACAACCACTACCCATCCGTATCTCTCTCTCTCTCTCTCTCTCTCTTTTTCTCTCTCCCTCTCTCTCTCTCTCTCTCTCTCTCTCTCTCCTGCTCCCCCATCCCCTCTCTCCCTCTCCAGTGTCCCTATTTCTCAGATGTTCTCTTTAAATCTTTATGTCCATTCCGTTTTCCTCTCTCAAATTCAATGTTTTTTATATATTAGTATATATATTATCCCCTTTTTTCCCGTCAGATGCCCTTTTCTCTCAGATTGTTGATATTTCACGTCTTTAGCGTCTTTTTATGCTCTTTCTTTTTTCTTTCATTGTTTGTTTCCCTTTTTATTTGTATTTTCTACATGTATCTCTCTATACTATATATTTATATCCCTCTTTCCTTTGCTTCCTCCGCCCCTACACTTTCTTTTTATTTCAATCTCACTCTCTATCCCTTACCCACTATTAGCTAATCCATATCCATACACGATGTGCCCCCACTATCACCCACCACTCTCTCTCTCTCCCTCTCCCCCCCCCCCCTCTCTCTCTCTCTCTCTCTCTCTCTCTCTCTTCGTCTCTTTCTCTATTTGTTTCTCTATCTCTCTCTCTCTTTCACTCTCTTTTCTCTCTCTTTCCCTCTCCCTATCTCTCTCTCTTTCTTTCTTTCTCTTTCTCTCTCTCTCTCTCTCTCTCTCTCTCCCTATCTCTCTCTCTCTCTCTCTCTCTCTCTCTCCCTATCTCTCTCTCTCTCTCTCTGTCCCACATGCACACACGCGCGCGCGCGCACTTTTCCCTCAGCCCTATTTCTTCCCCGTCCTTCCACTTCTCTTTATCTTTTTTTTCAATCTCCTTTATCAAAATAATTTTGCTCTTCTTTCTGATACTTTCATATAACCTCAAAATAGGCCTACGCAAAACATTGTCATACTTTTGTACTCGTATTTTTGTTTGTTCATCCCCGACATTAGGACACGTCAATTCAATTTACCTTTCTCACAATCAAATCTAGGTATCTAATATGAGAATTGTTATTTTCACTCAAAAAGATTCGCCAGTTACTCGCTCAATTCTTTCGATCGATGCTTAAAAAGATGATTATTAGAGATAAAATCACAAAGTAGCTTAAGTTTCCACCTAGCGTATCAAATTTGTATTTAACGCTATATTCTGAGAACTGCATGATCCAACATTCATTTTGGACACTTACAAGCCCCCCCCCCCCCCCCCCTTTCACTCCCACTACGATACCCGAGGTTACTGTGAAGTAAGTTACTAGATGCGTGCTGTATAATTCAATAGTAAGAAGCCAAGCCTTTTCACCAAGTCACTCTGTGTCAGAAGAAGTCAACATCCTGATTTAGCTTTCCCCGGAGAAAAAAAAAATCTAGAGAGAAGAAACGAAATGATGTACCAAAAAAAAGTCGGCAAGGATTGCCCGCTTCCCGCTACCCGCTACATGAATTGCATGAGTTGGGCTGGGGGAGTTTCGGCCGCGCGTTGGCTTAGCGTTTATATGCATCGCGCGAGGTGGATGCTGGTACATGGCCGCGGGCTGGACCTACGGCTGGTTTGTCAGCTGTTAGGCCAGAAACCCTCCCCGGAGATACGGGGTGCCGATATAGCACTTAGCCGCTGGCTCGCGCGCTGGTTAGGAGCTTAATTGGGCTGATTTTTACGTACGGACTCGCAGCTCGCGTGCTGTGGCTCCGACCCAAACTGCCTTGGGTAGAGAAGTGTATGGAGATAGATGGCTGGGGATGGGGAGAGAAAGGGAGGAAGAAAGAGGTTCAACCGTAGGTGAAGAAAACCAGAGAGTAACAATTTCAATGTCCGTCTCAAAAAGTCACGACGGAAGAGAGATGTAGATAGAGAAAGGGAGAGGAGGGAGAGAGCGAGGAAAGGTTTGTGAATAATCTGGCGAATCATTGAACGATTTTTCTGTTTGTGAATTCTTCTGGACAGGAGACATTGCGCACACCTGCGAGATGACCAGTGACTGGCGGATCATTGCGTCGTCGCTACGCATGCATACGGCACGTTCCCACTGGAGTGTTTTGCCGCTCCCGCTCACGAACATTTTAAGGTGTTTTTTCACCGCTCCGGCGGAGCGGCAAACCGCCTTGTTATTTGAAGATCGTTACGTGAAGCAGTCGTTATACTTTGCCGTGACAGGAATACGTTAACAGCAAAGTAAAGGCGGCAAACGGCAACGGCAAGCAGCAATGAGGCCGCCTTTGTAAAGTACAGCTGGTGATTCAATACACATGTGTATGACAAAACCATTAACCCGTCCTGCGTCAACTGAAATGCGACCCTATGGGATTTGTGTACATTACTAATACTAGTGAAACAAACACGCACATTTCATAATTATTCATAAGTGCCATTCTCATTGGGCTTACAATTCAAGAAGTTAGAAAAATCTAGAAGTTAGTGTGAAAGTTGCCTAGCAACCGTACCAAAAGCCGAATGGTCCTATTGTCCCTGTCCCCTAACTTCTCGATTTTTCTAACTTCTCGATTTTTTAAGCCCAATGAGAATGGCACTATAGTTTGTTTCCTTTATGTGCCAGCTGAAATGCGACCTATAACATGGAATTTGTGTGTACATTACTGGTAAAACAAAGAGACAGAACCACATACACATTAAATACATATTATACATAGTAAATTTCCCCTTTCTGTGCCAGGCTAAATTTTTCTCAATCAGTAATGTTGTGTGCACATTACAGGTGACAATATGCATTACATGGCACGTACATAGTTCATTAACCCTTTGTGTGCCTGAGAATATGACGCTCTATGGAATTTGTGGATGTGTATTTATACTTGTGAATAAATACACTTGTGACATGCAAATAGTTCTGTGGCATAAGATGTTCCTTTATGCGATGTGTGTACAATACTGTGTACAATCAGAGAGGTGTAAGGGATGGAGTCAGCACGTAGTGTTATTTATTCCTACAGCAGTCGCGTGCATTGATATCACATTGGAATATTTGACGCGTTTGGCTCTTTGATCGAGGGAGATCCGTCTCCAAACAAGCATGACAAAATGTAAGATGCATTTTGAGGAATGCGCAGAAGATTTCAGAGCCACTTCATGAACTGAAGTGCATGTGCAGTAGTATTACATCTTATAAAGATACGATTCTGTGAATTTCAGATTATATTGTAGGTCTTTGATCGAGGGAGATCCGCCTCCAAACAAGCATGACAAAATGTAAGATGCATTTTGAGGAATGCGCAGAAGATTTCAGAGCCACTTCATGAACTGAAGTGCATGTGCAGTAGTATTACATCTTATAAAGATACGATTCTGTGAATTTCAGATTATATTGTTGCTTCGTTTTTGTGATAAGAGGAGAATACTGTAGAAAACATGCCACAGAAATGCCTCTATATCGCACATTTCTGAATCATATTATTTCCCTAAAAATATCTTGTAAATCGTTTATTGAGAGTTTCATCTTTCATGGAAACAACCTCAATTTCGTGTGCGGAGGTGTCCGAAAAAGTTACTGACCAAATTCTTTCTACATTTTTTTTCTTCAAAATTTCCCTTAACTCACCCCAAAACTAATTCACAGTGTGTGTAAAAAGATCAGCTACAAGCTCCCAGTGAAGGCTAAATGGTTGACATACTTCTCAAAACAGATTTTATTTTGTTATTCAGAGGAAGGCACTACCTAATCAGAAATACAGCTAATTTTTAAAACACCTGAATGTCTTGAATTGTTAAGAGGCGGCGGACCTAATAGATCAAAGGAAGTCCATGGTACAATATACACACATGCTACATAAAGAGTCAATCAAAGCTGATTTTCCCCTTTTGCAGACAAAATCAAATTTTGCTAAGCATTGCATAAACAACAAGTACGACGTGTTTGTCGAATTTATGAAATATGCCACGATATTGTATTAAATGTATTGAGTATCACTAAAGAAGGAGTTACTTCATATAATGCATGTTGCATTCATAAATGTTGATGATTATGTCCATTTTTTATATTATTACATGGTTGGTATGTCTCTGCTTTATGTGCGCATACCCTTCTATAGTAGTTGGAAAACAATGGGAAACGTCAGAACACGGAGGAGAATATGCAAAATAAGTTTTTTTTTAGTAGAAAGTGAAGATCAAAACATGAAATAGGTACAGTTAATCTGCAAAGATATGAACAAAGTGGTAGGGGAAGGAAACGGGGAATAAGACGAATACAGATCTATCTTTAAAACCAGAAAACAGGAGACCGCGAAAAGAGACATCTAGCTATCGTCGTTTATTATCATTCTGAAGGAGATCAAACTCCGTTGTTATGAATATAGTGCTGTGGATAGTAAACGACCCAGCATGCTTTTCCATGTACGGTCAACAACACCACCAACACCACCATTGCTTACGATTCCAATACATTGTACCCCCACCTCTGGCGTGATCCGAGCGGGGTTACCGCTAATCATATTTCATTGGCTTGTTCTCCGCATTGAATGGACTAGAATTAAACCCTTGCGTCGGCCATCATTAGCGTTGTATATAGCGACGGACACCGAACGGGCATGTACGATCAAAATCAATGATCTGCCATGCGATCGATACCGAGCACATGGCGATCGAAATGAGCTCGTAACGTCAACCAGTCGATATGGATGCATTCTTTCGCCTGCACCTTTCACCCCCTCCCCCTTCCTTTCTCTCTCTCTCTCTCTCTCTCTCTCTCTCTCTCTCTCTCACACTTTCTCTTCCTCTCTCTCTCCCTCTCTCTCTTACTCGATGTAGGCTCTATCTCTCCCCTTTCATTCCTTTCACTCAGTTTCTCGTTCACGCCCCGCCCCCCCCCCCTTTCTCTTTCTCTCTCTCTCTTCCTCTCTCAATTACCATACTCGTTGTCTTGTTTTCCTCCTATTTCCTCCTGTCTTTCACTCCCTTCCTTCTCTCTTTCTCTCACTTCTCTGCATATTCTATTGTCGGTGCTTGTTGCGTTTAGTTTTTCCCATCTTCCTCTGTTACCCTCCTTCCCTTCCCCATTCTTGTTTCCCCATGTTTCCTCTCTTTTTATTTCCATTTCTGTCTACGAGTATATAACTATTTTGTGTCTCTTTTCCTATCTGTGTCACTTTCTCTTGCTCTCTTTCTCTCTCTCTCTCTCTCTCTCTCTTTCTCTCTCTCTTTCTCTCTCTCTCTCTATCTGTATATGTGTATCTCCCGCTGTCTATCTTCTTCTCATCATTCCATTGTCATGATCGTTCTTGTTTTCATTTCAGAACTTCCCAGGTCTTGCCATATTTCCCTCTTCTCCTCTCCTCTCCCCTCTCTTCCTCCCCTCTCACCTCCTTCAGTTCCCCTACCCCCGACGCTATGCACATCCTTGAGTCCACAATACCCCCTCCACGCTTCCCTTCTACCCCCACCAACCCCTACCAACCCCCCACCCCCACCCCCTTTCGCCAACCTTCTTTCTCTATACCTCCCTCACTTTTTGACCTCTCCAAAATCGAAGTTTCGGCGCGGTTTTCTTCTCCGCCCATTGACAGTAATTGCCAAATTGTGTCAATTTTTGAGCGTCGCACACACTAATGAAATTATACGTGTTTATTTGGCAAAAGTCTCCACAATGGTGACAGCAAGTGTGCCAATCCCGTAACGTTATATCCGGCATACAGACGCACCGATACATTATTACCGATGTGATTGACAAATGGATTGAATTTACGATAATACAATTTTCCACATGTTTGGTTTCATATTTTACACGCGCTGCACATGATTATGACAATAAACTTGTACGAATCAATGCCTGAGTACCGTCGTGATTCGTTATCAGTTATGAACCACGCGACTGATCGCATCTGGCACGTGATATGTTTTTGTATCCTTTTATAATAGTGAGTGACTCCCATTTAATTTATGTGTGTTAGCTCTATGTACACATGTTCTATATGCATGTATGTATACGCTAATATGCTTGTATATGAATTATATTCGTGCACGGAGTGAGTTTGTATGTGTGCGCGCGCGCGCGCGTGTGTGTGTGTGGGTGTGTGCGTGTGTGTGTGTGTGTGTGTGTGTGTGTGTGTGTGTGTGTGAATGTGTATGTGTATGTATGTACATAATGAGCCTGCATTTGGGTGTTCATTGTGCGAGAAAATATTTTATCTGTGATATAGTTAGAGAAGTTAAGTCAAGTTAACCTTTACATTACCAGGCCTTGAAAACTCCATTGGATGACCACACAGTTTCTTATCAATGGTAACGAGAGAGTCAAACACTGCTCTTGATCAGTCACAACTCTTATCCAGATACCGTTCTTAAAGAGAATGTCATAATATATATTCAATGAATCTTTAAATTCTACTTTGTCCGAATCTTTTGAAAACAATGTACGAAGAAAATCAAAAAGATATTATGTTTTATTGACCTTTGGGTTTTAATTGAACACCTTACAAAGCTCATAGCTGTTATTTTCCCACTTGACATGAAAGCGATCTCTCTATGTCCTCTATGTCTCTCTTATGTCCTTGCGTATTTCACAGAATATGCTAATTCCATATCCACCGACATGATACTTGTTACGATACAGTAGCAACACATTCTTTAACTCTTTATGCATCATACAAGCAGTTCTAAAACTACTAATACACGCGAATTGGATAGAACACTAGTTTTGGCGGTTGGCAAAGTCTTAAAGGTGATATTCATAGAAAATCCAAAAATATGAAGATATTCATCTACAGAAAGCTTATAAGCCATACAATGAGCTCGAATGACATTCAAACAATATATCACTTTCCAAAAAGCGAAATTAGGGTGAAAACAATCGCCGTATTCTCGGGGACAAATTTGACATACTGTCATCCGAAACGGCCTTTAGGTCTGACGTAAGAAACGGGAGGCGTTATTGTGCATCAAACATGCCAATCCGCAGCTTCTTTTCCGCCAGATGCATCATGCATTGTTAATGAAATTGTGATGGCAGTTGATAGTGGATTAACAGGTGTGATACACAATGGTCATTGTGAAGCGTATCCCGGCTGTGACATACACACGACGCCACTTTCCCTGAGGCGATTTCGTAGGTCAGGAAGAGAGTCAATTTTAAGGAAAATTTGACTTTCATTAAACACAAAACTGAACACTTTTGTGGCATGTTAGCTGCATACATTGCTTAATAACTCATTCAATTATAAAATAAACTATATCTATTTGATTTTATTTCCTATGAATATCACCTTTAAAGGCACTATTCCGCCGTACCTTGACAAAAGGAAGCAACTGACAAAAGAGACTTTTCTTGTAAATGAGCAAAATGTGTCTGTCACTTGCATTGGCATCGGTGCAAAACCACATCATGTTAGATTGAATATCTTGCAGCAAGATTAATATTTCTTGTCCAGATTTTGGCCGTATGTAGGGAATGCTGGGTACATTCTAAGAGTACCAATAACTCAGATTTGAGTGATTTGTCACTTGCTCCCTTTTGTCAGAGTAGGGCAGCATTGTGAAGTGTAAATTGAAAAATAAAAGTATTGATGTCGTTTCTCAACATCAATTGTTTTTATGCTCTCGTTGTGTACTTCAACATTTTAAAGACGTGCAATGAAAGGACGTGTAACCATGATAACATGACAACTATCACGCAAGTGTCCAAATTGCCCGTCAGCATCAGGAAAGTGGAAAACTGAAGTCCTGAATAATGGAGTTTCTAGGAGTTTGCCCTCGTTCATCTTGTAATCAATATCGTGATTGTTATTCTTTGAAAAACGTTTTTTTCTTCTTAAATAACAACAGTAATGGGTATCATCTTCTCAATCTTTGATTATTTGTTAAAAACAATCTCACTTGAATGAGATTTGTTTGTAGGCATCTGTCTTTGGTGCATGATTGTATTTTACTCATCATGTAGTCAGTAGCGTGATGTTTTGTCTCTCGCAAACATATTTAGTAAATTCCCAGTGTGAGGTTTAATTTTCTGTTTCTTTAGACGTTCGAAAGTGTTAAATCTATCAATCCCATGGGCATGAACATATAGAGTAAGCCAATGGTGTTTTCTAGCTTTGTAATGTAAGGGTTAAGGTGGGACGGAGAGCGAACTCATTTGATTAAGTTGTGGTTGTAGGCCTTTTATCCTTCATATATTTAGTATCGTCCTCATCTGCGGCTGCGCGGTGCATCACGGGACGATTTTGCCAGTCGGTGAGGTTTGGAGATTCACTGTTAATAATAAGACGAAAAACAACATGGAGCATCCCCCCTCTCCCCTTCAAATCACACCCCACCCGCGGGAGGTTATTTCTGTCGTTGTTTAACTTTCCATTCGAGGCATGCGATGCAGCTAATCAGAACCAAAAAGGTAACGATTCCCCGCACCCGTCTGAACGCAAAGAGGGGTGGTAAGGTTATGATCCTGGTTGTATATAACCAGAGTGCCGCTGGCTCCCTCTCTATGCAGTGATAAGAGAGATATTATTTCATTTCGTCGCCTTCTGAACATGGGCATACTGGATCCAGCCGCCTTCGCCCCCAGGGTATACTCGGGCCGCTCTGCGGAACAAATAGATATTAAATTTTCCGTAAATATGAACCGTACCTATAGGAAGGGTGTCTCCGGTTATTCGAATGAAAGGAAGGGCTTAGAAGAATACTTGCGTTTGTTATGGTTATTTTTGTTCAGAGTTCAGACCCGTGGTTTAAGTTTTGTGTTTGTTTGTTTGTTTGTGTGTGAGAGTGTATGTGTGTGTGTGTGTGTGTGTTTGCGTTTGTGTGTGTGTGTGTGTGTGTGTGTGTGTGTTTGTGTGTGTGTGTGGGGGGGGACTTAAGGGGTTATGGCTGAATTAAACATTATCAGGAGTCACTGAGATTCGGAAGAGTGTAGGGGAAAGGGGAGGGGGAAGAGGGAAGGGGGGGAGGCATTGTTGGTAAAGCGTGATTAGGAACGGGCGTGAAAAATATACAAAAATATATGCGTAATCTTTGTCAAGGATTTCGTATGACATGAAAACAAGATTGCGACAACTTTCTACTGAAAGGTTCCCTAAGCCTAACGCTGTGGTTTACCCATCAACCATTGCAGAGTGCGAGAATGAGAGAGGGTAGAGAGATGGAGAAAATGAGAGGTGGAGAGAAGAGAGAAAATGAGAGACACGGTAGAGGGAGAGAGTGGATGATAGAAGGAGAGAGAGATAGAAAGAAAGAAAGAAAGAAAGAAAGGAGAGCAAGTAATAACGGAAGTGAAGGAGGGAGAGAAGATGAGAACGTGAGAGTAAGAGAAGATAGAGAGGGATAGAAAATGAGAGGGACGAAGTAAGAGAGAGATAATAATGAAGAAAAAAATGGAAGAGAGAGAGAGAGAGGGGGGGGAGGGGAACGGGCAAATGAGGGGGAGAAAAAGAGATAGAAAATGAGAGAAAGGAAAGGAAATGAGAATGAGAATTATAAAGCGTTATTGCTCAATAAATGAAGGAAATAAAAATGAAGGAGACAAAATAACAGACAAAAAGAAACTTATATAATTAGAATTTAGAGAAATAAGAAGAGGGAGAGAAATTAAGAGAGAAAGAGAGACAGAGAGACAGAGAGAGAGAGAGAGAGGGGGGGGGGGGTGGGGAGGGGGGGTGGATGGAGGGAAAGAGAAGAAAGGTGTAATGGGTGTTAGAAATTGCGCGTGTGCTATGGTTGGTGGGTGAGCCGCTGCCGCATCGCACTCAGAGCGGATAATTAAACGGCTGGTCGGCCGGCCGAGCCCCGGGGGGAATTGAGCGAGCAGGGCGGTGAAGAATATCGATGCGTTTTCATGGAATTATTGGCGGAGGAGCACCATTTCGTATTCACACGCGTGGCAAACCACCCCAGCTGTGGTACACCTTATGTGATTTACGTTTCTTTTCTATTATAATATCTTTTTTTTTTATTTCGTTACGTCTCATGTGTACCTCTTTCTTCGTCTCTTTCCGCAACGTGATGCGAGTAATTGCACTTTTCAAGATTGTAACAGTGCAAACTAATGTCTAATCGTGCGAATTGATATAAACACAATTTACGCAGTCGCGTATGTGGATGGGCGCATATGAATATAGTGTGCGTTTGTGTATAATGTATGTGTGTGTGTGTGTGTGTGTGTGTGTGTAAGTGTGGGTTTGTGTGATTAATGCAAATAAGGATTGAGGTGGAAGGGGAAGGGGGTGGCAGTGTACGAGGAAAACGTGATCATGAATTATTCATTGACGTATACAACAACCAAGTTTACTATATAGAAAGGTCTGCTACCTCGATGTTATGTTATCATCATAATCGAGAAAAAGACTATTAAGAAATGCACGACGGACGTCCAGACATTAAAATAAATACAAAAAAGAACATTTGAAGAGCTATATGCATGTCAAGCACAAGATTGCGTTGTAGCTATTCTGTATTTCATGATTTAACTTAAATATGTTTGTAAACTTGATTATGTATATACTTAGGAAAGAAATAAATCAAATCAATAATGTGTTCACATCTAATGCTGATAGCGTTTTGTATTTCCAACATTGCACTTATTCATGGTCTCTTTCCACAGTGATGTGTCTCTCGCGAGCAAACACAGGCCCCCAGTTCTACCAGGTCCCTCCATCGGTGGTCGCCTTCGCCAACGACAAGGGCGGTCGTCTCATCTGCTCCGCCATCGGCGACCCCGTCCCGTCGGTGCGGTGGGTGATGGCGAGCGACGGGTCGGCGGTCGAGAACATCGAGCACATCCGCATCGCCGACGGTAACGGCACACTCTCCTTCCCGCCATTTTCCCAGCAGGCTTTTCAACCGGATATACACAACGGAGTGTACCGATGCGTTGCGACGAACCGGATCGGAAGCATTCGGAGCCCGGACATCCGGGTCAACGCAGGTGAGCTAATTTAGTCAGTTCGCATTGAAAATCATTTATTAACTAAAAAAAACACTGCTCAGTTAAAGGCCACAGCAGGCGACACGATTCGATCCGATCCGATCCGATCCGATCCGATCCGATCCAATTCAACCCTGCGACTGGCTGAATAACAGGACCCGATCGTTGGAGTTGTGCACTAAGGTGACGTCATATTTCCAGGCGTACGCCCGAAGGCCCTTACGATTACGGAATCGTGGCAAATCGTGTCGTTTGCGGTGACTTCAAGACAGGATTTATTTTTCAGGTAGCCTCTTCAATTATGAATGACTGTTAATGCTGGCTGTCCTGCAGTACGCATTGTATAATCGTGATACAGTGAAACATGTGTATTAAGACCGCACAGATAAGACAATGAATGTGGTCTTGATGAGCAGGTTTACAAGAAGATGTTCACACTTTTTTCACTGTATACACACAGACATGCATAGACAGGACAGAGAGGGTGCAAATATATAGATATATAACTATAGAGAGAGAAAAAGAGAGATGGAGAGAGAGGGAGAGATAGAGAAAGAAAGAGAGAGAGAGAGAGAGAGAGAGAGAGAGAGAGAAAGAAAGAGAGAGAGAGAGAGAGAAAGGAAAGAGAACAGAGAGAGAGAGAGAGAGAGAGAAAGAGAGAGGGGGGGGGGGTAGAAACATTAAGCAGACAGACGGACACAAAGAAAGAGATGGGGTCAAACCCTTATATATTCAGTCCACGATAACCCCGTTTACTTATAAAAACCACCGCAATCGCCACGAACCGATCAGTCCTGCGACTCTGCGACTAGCTGAGTCGCAGGAACCCGTTCATTTGATTTGCGCACGATGGTGACGTCACATGTCCAGTCGTCGGCACTTACGACTGTAGAATCGTGATTAAATCGTGTCCTCTGAGGTGGCGTTTAGGCATTTACATTACCAAGGTAATGAGAGAGGTAATAAATAAAGTTATATATCATACAAAACCAACAAAAAGTAGACAGAGAGTGATATAAACAGGGACTGAAATACAAACATACATATTATAAACAAACATACAAGCATGTCTTGGTACATATACAGACACAGAGAGTGAGACGGACAGTTGCAGACAAGTACAGACAACGTGACAGACAGGAAAGCGTACAATGATATATACGAGAAGAGAGATGGAGAGAAAAAAAAAATATTAGGGCAAACGGAACAAATATCTGGAGAAGAGGGTTACACCAAAAAACAAAACCGTTCAAAATACCGATGAGGGGCGTTAGAGGGGGAGGGAAGTAAAAGTTGACACGTCGCAGAAATAAAAGACCCAGACACAACCCAACCGATGAAGGGGGGTAGACCTGTCACTCATTCACACCCCTGGGGGGAGGAACAGGGTCAGGAAGAAAACATTGGTCTCGTCACGGTATTGGCAATTTGCGATGCGCTTTATCGATTTTACCCATTTTTGCCAGCGCGGGCACAAGAAACACAACTCGACATCGGGGCGGTGTTGTTAATTTAAAGGTTCAGGTTGGGTAGGGTGCGTGCTACGGAGGAGGGGAGGGGGTCGGAGGGGTGAAGAGCAAGTCGTTGGCTTTCCCATCTCAAGTTCGGTGTCTCCCCCTCCCCCCTTCTTCTCACCCGAACATCTCCCAGTTATGCTGTGTGATAAAACATACACATTAAAAGGGATTAGTAAAGTGGCGAATGTAAGAATTATTTGGGTAGGAAGGAAAAGGAGGCAATTATGATTTATACTTATTGTGAATCGTACTGTTCCAATATTTCACTCCCCCCCCCCTTCTCTATCTCTCTCTCTCTCTCTCTCTCTCTCTCTCTCTCTCTCTCTTTCATTCAATACTCAAGGAGCAGGGAAATACTATACACGAGGTCTGTTAATGCATTGTGCGGATTCTTATATGGAAAATAATTTATATTTCGATTATATGTCTATTTAAATTTCTTGCTCCCCCATTGTTCAACTTATTAAATACGTTATGCAGAAAATGTGATAACACGCCGAGGTGTTGATAAAAGTGTTTGATTCTTGCTCTTCGTGATTTATTTCACTTCGTTACGCCCATGGCAATGGTGCAAAATGTAAATTTGAATTTTAATTATTACGGTGACCGTGAATAACAAGCAAAAGCAACTGTCATGGACACGACCAATACTATTCTGAACCTTGCTATTGCTGCCATGGCAACCACAGTTAATCTTTGTGTTAATGAATTGTCGAACCATAAAGCAAAAATGGTACGTATATCATCGAACGTGAATAAGGTGGATTGCAATAAAAAATACTTGTAAATATAATACATTGTCGAACTATCACTGACTATAGAGCTCACAAAATGGTATTTGTCATTATAAGCGACTAACAGGGATTACGATTTCTTCTAAAGGGGGTGTCCCCCCCCCCCCCCCCCCCCAACCACCCACCAGGTCCCCGTTGAGAACACTTCCCCTCTCGACAGACGATATGCTCTTCCATCGGGAGCAAGACAACACAGCCACTCGTGATTTTTCGATCAAATTACTCGATTGAATTGAAATAGCAGTCACTTGTGTCTAAGAAACACGAGTGGGACGTTAGGTACTCGCTACTGTTGTTACTCGATACATGGGTGAACGGTAAAAGGTTGTAAGTCGCAATGCAATGCTTTTGAAGTAGAGGTGTGGATATTGTTGATAGAAATTTCCTTTGACACTTTTCTTTTAGTGTCTTGTGCTAACTTTCCATCTACTGAACGCTCTTTCTATCAACAGTAACACTTTTCTTTTCATTTAAAAGGCTAAACCACTTTTGCTTATATTGCTTATTTTTCTTCATCATTACTCTTTCTCCCTCTTTTTCGTAATTCTTGTACAACTTCTTCTCCCATTTTAATCACATTTCAAAAACTTGTTTACGTAATCACTTCACAGAGACCTCATTTACTAATGACCATGATTTAAATTACAAAGCATTATGTAGCAGAAGTGCATGTAGGAGTATATAGTTTCTGCGCTCTATCAATATTTTTTTATCATTATTATTATCACGTACACTTCTTTGTAATTTCACACATTTGTTTCTTGTCTCATAGTAACATCATTGCTTTGTTCTAGGAAGACTACGATTAACAATTTCCTTTACTAACATGAAAATGAGGTATCAAAATCACTCTGAAGTTCCGATATCCCTGTCCATTCCAGTCAAGTAACGCACTTAAAATGTCAATTGAGCCGCCATTATGTTGCCGTGCGAGGAACACAGTGCAATTTCGTCTAGGAACAATATATTGAGCGCCCAGGTTTTGTTGAATTACGCCACAAACACCTGTTACAAAATAATATGCTACTTGAGCTTTGTAACAGCTTGCTCGTGTTTATAAAAAAAATAATGTGTACAAGGCTGGAAGAACGCCAAAGCTTAAGTGAAATGATTAAGTTATAATCGATTGAATGATGTCAATTGAAATGACAATAAGCTACATGATCTCATACGAAGTAAATATAACTTGTAGTCTTGTGTTTAGTGACTTAGGTAGATAAATAAACATCACGCAATATTAAAGATTTCATCCTCCTTAAAGGAAGGATTTGATTTAGAATACGCTTGGTCGAGTTGGTTGTAAATGTGTCCATGATCATTGAAAACTGCGGAAATCAAGTAATATCTTTGAAGTTCTGCAGAAGTTTATTCCAGGACTTAAGACCTTTTCACAGGAGCAATCGTCCATCTTTGCTCTCTCTCTTTCTCTCTCTCTCTCTCTCTCTCTCTCTCTCTCTCTCTCTCTCTCTCTCTCTCTCTCTCTCTCCTCCCTCTCTCTCTCTCTCTCTTTTATTCAACCAACTCCCGAACCAGTAGCAGATAGATATATTCCGTTTTCACGCTGCCTGGCTGCCTTGTTCCGGGCGAGTTCAGATTTGAGCGCCCACATTACGCGCTAAGTCGCTCCCTTGATTCGATTACCGGGCCGAGACGCTGGGCACAACCAACTCGACAGCCGCGCTGCGCCCAGGCCTGGGGCTCGTTCACACTGCATGCATAAACCTCCTCACGCATCTTTTATCACATTCTCCACTCGTTTATTTCTACGCGCGCGCGCGCATTTTTGCTGGACGCTTTGCTCAAGGGGTATTTGTTCTAAGCCAGACCGGGGTTTCGTGTGGAATGCTTAAAAATCGTAACGCTTGAAGCGATGAAGGCGGGAGAGGGTGATCATGTACGGGGAAGAAATTGAAGAATGCGACGGAAACAATACTGTGTAACCTTTGGTACGTGGAATAATGTTTTATACATTTCCGAGTTTGTTATCGCGGATGTATCGTAGATATGCGTCTCCGAAGGGTGCCGAGGGATAGGGTCTTGAGATAGGAAAGGATTATGAGGAGTGGATGAAAGTGGGAATCAGGAATATGTAAATTATGTTAGGTTCAGGGTGTAAGACAGGGTTAGAGAGGGGCATGGGTGATAAAGACAACAGAAGAAGAAGAAGAAAAAAAAGAAGAAGAAGAAGAAGAAGAAGAAGAAGAAGAAGAAGAAGAAGAAGAAGAAGAACGAAAAGAAAGAAGAAGAAGAAGAAGAAGAAGGAAATAAAGAAGAAGATGGTGATGATGACGATAAAGAAATTTGTGATGGCGAGGGTGATGATGATAATGATGAAGATGAATGAATAAAAAAATAAGGGGAATACACAAATATGAACTGAAAAATCCAATGATGAGGAACAAAAGGAGAGAAGATTTGAACCTGACGAAGAAGAGTCCACACTGCCCGAAACGTCGAAACGGATACTTTCTCTTCTGATATTGAAAGAAACTGTCTTTCGCTCTCTCTTTCCCTCCTCTTACTCTATATCTTAATTGCAATCATTTCCATATCTTTATTTTTCTTTAATCTTATCTTTTTGGCAATTATTGAACAAAATTATTACTGAAATGTAATAAAACATATATTATCAAGGAACGTAGTGAAATTAAATCAATAAATCTCTCATATTCAATACATCTTTGGATTACGTCATGGCAGCTAAAATATAATACTAGGATAATATTTCATCGGGGTAAGAGAAATATAGGCAAAACATACCTTGTTAATGTTTGTACATTCGCCCAACGTGTAAAGCTGGCCCTAAAGTATAATTTAACGTGCCTAGCAATGCATAGAGTAGTAACTCAGCAGCGAATTCCGATACTCAAAACAAGTGATCAGCCAGAATTGAGCAAAGAGAGGAGGTAAAAAAAATCAAGTCAATGAATAGCGCAAAATGGAAAATAAAAGAGGGTAAAGAGTGAAAGAAGATAGGCTGAGGTAGAGAGAGAGGGAGAGAGGAAAGGGTGAAATTGTAAAGTGCATTATCAAACCGTGTGTGTCTTTGAATGGAACTAACACGCGGAAAGTGGTGGTGTAGCTCTTTGCCATTAACTCTGGCGGGCTGGCACGGGGCCGTGGCGGGGCGGGATAATGCTGCTCGCAGCTGCCAAGTTTACCTGCCTCTCATGCGTAAATAAATACCCATGCAGCGCGCGCGCGGAGAGGCGACCACTTGTGAAAAACGGTGGGACAGGACTTTTCACTTACGACAAATATCCTTCCGCCTCACCGCCTTCGATCGGCAATAAAGCAAGGGATCGAATGTCCACAGTCTTTTCTGTTTCCAATTACGGGGTGGGAAGAGGCGAGGTGAGGATGGTAGGGGTATAGTCGGGGGGGGGGGGGTGAAAACGTGCCCCCTCCACGTATGACAAGTAGGGTGGTGTGAGGGAGTTGGCAGGAGTCTCTGGGGGCGTCCATGCTGTGCAAATTACTAATAGGCCGGAGACTACATTGTGCGACGTTCAATGCGAACATAGTTTATTAAAGGCCTGATCACTTCATGTATTTAATAACCCTCACACTACCAGGATTTGGAAACCCCATTGATTTGATACAAATCTGCATACCATGTGTATTGGGAAGGTTACTGGATATACAAGGAATCTACTCGATTTCGAATAGCCTGCACTTATAACTTTAATTTAAACTACGTCTATATACACCGACAGCAAGTGAGAATACATAATGTGAATATTTTGCTCTTGGAGGTGTGATTTCAAGTTAAATAACGCTACCAAAACGCATTTTAAGAACACCAGCGTTCAATTTGCTGATCGCGTTAACAAAGGTAAAAAAAGAAAAAAAAAATCAGGTTAAAAAAAAGTTTCATTTCAAGGAAAACCAAATTGTGTAGAGAACACTCACGTACTTTAATTTTTCAATTTATTTCGTAGTAGGTTTTTCATATGATAAATGGTAAAGTAGAATAAAAAAATCTAAGACGATAAGGTTGAAGTGTGTGTATTGTAGAAGTGAGTTGTTTTTTTTTTTTTTTTACTTAGTGCATGAGTTCGGAAAGTTGTTGAAAAAAAATGGGGAAATGGGAAAAAGCAGATGCGGGAATTCGCCTCGAATTTAAGGGAGATGTTTAGTGTTTTTGACTTTGTCAGATCGAGAAAAGGTGGAATGTAGAGAGGAGGGAGAAGGAGAAGGGGGGGGGGGAGGTGGTTACAGAAGAGGACTAGGCGAAGCGCCTTGCACATTACGGTGGAAGACTGGGAGTGGGCTCGTATATAACGGGGTGGTAATGACGTACCTTGAATGAGAGCAAACAATGTTCGGAGAGAGTCAATAGAAAAAGCCGCCTGGGTTAAAACAAGCGAGAAATTGATTCTGGCTTTCGATCGGGCGGGCCGTGGTGACACTGCTGACTGCTTGCCTCCCGCTATCGCGCCTTCGCTCTTTCTTGCCAAACACTTCTCCACCCCCCCCCCCCCCCCCTGTCTCTGTCTTTTCCCCTCCGCCCCCCTCCCTCCTCCCTCCCCCTCTCTCTATCTCTCTCGCCCTCCATCTCCTCTTTTTCTTTTCACCTCGCCCCCTCTATTCCTACTTTTATTTCCCTCCACACCCCTCCTCTCACTTGCCCTGTAGCGCACAAATTTTTTTTGTCATCACTTTTTCTCAATCGTCCCGTCTTCTCTCCCCTCTCGCTCCCCCTCTCTCTCTTAGCTTTTTCTACATCTCAATCCCTCTCCCCACCCCTCCCCGATCTACAAGCGCACACTCGTGTGTGAAATGTGGCATGTTATTCCCGTGAAGGTCCTTTGATCGAAACGGTAAATTATTTCCGTACCTGCAAGCCCTGGGCTCTGCAGCCTAGATCATGGCTAGATGCAAGATGGAAGCCAGCAGGGAAGACGCGAACGAGAAATGAAGAGAGAGAGACAGAGAGAGAGGGGGGAGGGAGAGAGAGAGAGAGAGAGAAAGAAATGGGGAGGGAGAGAGAGTGGGGGGGGGGAGAGAGAAGCTGAGTGAGATTTTATTTTCTCTCATTCCTCTAATGTTTATAAAACACTGTAAAAACGATTCTATTCCACAAATATGAACAATATAATCACAATGACAGAGTTATCTGACAAATCAGGGTACATGAATTTTTTTCTCTTAGTTTACTGAGTGAAATAGACCAAGAGCGAAGAGAATAAGGGAGAGATGAAAGATGAGAAGGAGAGGGTGAAGAGAGCAAGAGAGAGCAGATGGATAGAAAAGGAGAGAGGGAGAGGGGAATGGGAAAGCGATATAGGGAAAGATAGATCTGTACAGCGAAGCAGAAAACAAAGAGACAGCGGGACAGTGAGATGGAGAGGAGGAAGAAGAGGGTGACTGAATGAGATTTCGTTCCTTGTAATCCCTTATATGTTTTTAAGAAGGATTTTATATAGTCTATAGGCACATCGTAAAGTAAGAGGAGGCAACAAATTTATGAGACATGTTTCTTGACATTTCATGAATTATTATTCTTGTTAGAATCCTTGAATATTTGATAAGATTTTTCAAAATGGCCGCCAGTACTTCCCTGGGACAAATTCAAGAGGGCTCAATATCCATATTTGCTTAGAAAAGTTAATTCTAAATTTCATGCTTTTGCACACAAATGTAGATTATTCAGGTATGCCGCTGAACTATAATATAAATTCTGAGCCTGTATTTTATTGATTCTCCTTAAGAATAGATGTATTAATAACAAAGACAAAACAAAATTAAATAATAAATATAGGAAGGAAAAGTTTGCGAGTGGAGAATGGTATGGTGCGTTATTTGGGGACCATAAGATGACTTTATATGTATAGTTGTTTAGTTTTTTTTTTCCCGTGAAAAATACGCGCTTCCATCACAATCGTATTGAAGACGAAGTTCTCCAATGCTACCCACCCATCTCGCCCAACATGAGAATTCGCTTTTTTTTTCGTTTCGTTGTTATGTACTTACGCGTTCATATTTACAAGGCTATTTCAATTCATACCAGTCGTAATTTTGTATTCATTGTATGGATATGAATTAAGGATCAGCCTAACCTCTTGTTACCCTCGATAATCGATCGGAATTCTTAAAAGTTTATCTGGCGGTCAGTCAGTCAATACGACATTCTAGCGATGCTGATTCGAAAGGCTGAGAATTCACTACTGTAGAATATCAGCAGTAAATAATGCATTCTATTCACGGACACGATGAGAGGGAAAGGTCGATGTGAAACTCACGAAAAGAGAAATACAAATATCTCTTATCTTTGTTATGTGTTTCTGCGGGGGAAATCCCATTGGTAATAGTATGTAAATGTATGATTTCGATTCAAAGCCGTGACCATTTTGTCGTGATTGTGTTGGTCATGATTTCTTTCTTTTTTTTTGATGAGGAATAGTTTCTTTTTGCTGCACCATCTTAATCCACAATGATGATTATGTTCATTACACCGTTTAATCCTATGGATGCCACTTGTGTATTATTTTGCTATGGATACACACAATTCTCATAGAGCAGCATTTGACTGACACACAAAGGGTTAAATAATTATGCTTTCACTTGCCTTGATAAGTCAATATCTAATTCCTTTGACCATTTTGATGGGAATGGTTCTTTTGGTGCCGTCTTACGTAATAGTAAGCATAGTGATACTGCTAAATTGGTGACAATATTGTAAGGTTGTGGAAAAAAAGTTGGGGTTCGGTCACATAAACGTGGTCACCATGTGTATACATGTCTTATGTATGTAACAGATGAAAATGAAGAAGAAAATGCAGAGGTAGAAAAAGAAGAAAATACAAATATTAAGAAAAAGAGGAAGAGATGGAAAAGTAAACACAACAATCAGAAAAATGTAGAGGAGGAGGAGGTTAAGAGAAAGAAGAAAAGGAGAAAAGGAAGATGATGAAGGACAAAACAGGAAAGTGATACTAAGAAACGAAAAAGAAGTAGTTCATAATTTCGTATCGTGTTAATACCTGTAGTATCTGCGTTCCTGTCTGTGATCTGATTTTCGCCCATCATTCTGGAAAATCAATAAAAGATGCATATTTTCTTTGAAATTGAAGGAAACGTGGCTCTATTCTGTGAATCCTTAGAAAAACAATATCCATGACAGTTGAACAATTCTCGCGGATATATTACACAAAGGGGAGAAACAAAAATGAACCAAATTAATTCGGTGCGGAGGTGGTTGTCAGCGGTCGGCTGTCACTTTTTTTCTCTCTCTCTCCTTTTTTTAGGGGAAAATTGTCCAGACCTTGGCGGTCGTTTCAATTTGAGCCCACTTTAGTTTCCTTGGTGAGACAGGGGGGCTTGCCCGGACGTGAAGGAGCATCGATACTGTCGAATTTAGGCGTGGGGGTCACCGGGAAAAGTGTCCCACTTCTGGGAAATATTGTCCCTAGGAGATTGTATTTGATGGTCTCGCTTAAAAAAAAAAACTGTCGTAACTCTCCCTTTTTCATTCAGCAACCTAAAACCATTTCTCACCGCCATCATCTGTCTATCTCTCTCTTTATCTCTCTCTCTATCTATCTCTCTGTCTCTGTCTCTCTCTCTCTGTCTCTCTCTCTCTCTCTCTCTCTCTCTCTCTCTTTCTCTCTCTGTCTTCACCTTCTCCAACCCGGGGTATCATACACGCAAACGATTTCTGCTTCTCAATTCATACTTAAGTGCCAGTACACCATGTTACGTGCCATATTATGCATTGATCTATAACAATTCCGGTACTTTGTAACGTTTTTCATTCTCTGTGTTCATATCTTCTCTTGATATGCTTGAAAACAAAGAACGTTACAAGACCTCTCTGTAACACTGTCCCCATCTCTCTCTCCCCTGTCTGTCTGTTTGTCACTCTCTGTCGCTCTCTGTCCCTCTCTTTGTCTCTCGCTTTCTCTCCCTGTCTCTCTGTCTGTCTCTCTCTCTGTCTCCATTTATCTGTTATTTTATCTTGTCTTCTTCTTTCACTTCATATCTCAATTCTACTGCCCTTTTCTTTTTATCTTTCCATCTCTCTCTCTCTCTCTCTCTCTCTCTCTCTCTCTCTCTCTCTTTCCCCCCTCTTTTCACTATGTCATATTTCCCCCTTCTATATCTATTTCTTTCTCTCACCCTCTCTCTCTTCCTCCATTTCTATATTTCACTTCCGCTCTGCCTGTCACATCCGGACGTTCAGGGTATACGGAACTAAGCTTTGAAGGGATACAAAATGGGTCATGATTTGCCGGCGGGACGTATTTCGGCGGTACACCGTGCCAGGTAAACCGCAGACGCAATAAAAAGCGCGCAAGGATACTCCGGGTATGGACACCCAGCGATATATTTCAATAATATCAATTCAATTCTCAATGATCTATTCTAAGACATGGTTTATTGGCACTGTTTCACGTTGAGGATGCAGCCGGCAGGCCAATAGGCCAGGGTTATTAAATCGAGAGAGTTCAGAATGGAGGGAGAGGGAAGTGTGAGAGAGGGGGATGGAGACAGGGAGAGAGCGGAGAAGAGAGAGGGAGGGCGGGCGGGGAGAGTGGAGGAGAGGGACAGGTGGGAAGGGTTATGGGAAAGACGAGAGGGTAGGATAGGGTGAACTTTAGAAGGGAAGGTGGACAAGAAGGGAAGGGGAAGGACGCGACAAAGACAAGTAAAAAAAATGGCAAGGAGACAATGAGAGATAATAAGAATGAGAGGAAGGAGATGAAGGAGAAGAGGAAGAAGAGGAAGAAGGAGAAGGAGAAGAAAAAGGAGAAGAAGAAGAAGAAGAAGAAGAAGAAGAAGAAGAAGAAGAAGGAGAAGAAGAAGAAGAAAGGAGAAAAGAAAAAAAGGAGAAGAAAAAGAAAAGAAGAAGAAGAGAAGAAGAAGAAGCAAAAGAAGAAGAAGAAGAAGACGAAGAAGAAGAAGAAGAAGAAGAAGAAGAAGAAGAAGAAGAAGAAGAAGAAGAAGAAAAAGAAAAAGGGAAAAAAAAGAAATGAGGTTTAAAAAGTGTGGGGTAAAAGAACAGGTGGAAATAGGGATAACAAGGAAACACGAGGGGAAAGACGAGAGGAAGGAAGGGCAAAACTTAGAAGAACGAAGAGGGATCCATGAGAAGCAGAAGATATACTAGAGATAGCGAGAAGGGTTAAAGAGAGAGAGAGAGAGAGGGAGAGAGAAAGAGAGAGAGAGAGGGAGAGCGTGTGTGTGTGTGTGTGTGTGTAGAAAGCATGAGGATGGATAGAAAAGGAAAACGATATGGAGAATGCAGAAAGAAAACAGCACTAATGATTATGATGAAAGGAAGGAAAACAATGATAAATGGAGAAGGATATGTATAAAGAAAACAATTAAAAGATTGGTACATCAATAAGAGAGAGGTAGGGGTGGATAGAGGATAGGAACGGACGGGAGAGAGAGAAGACGTGGGAAGAAGGCGATAAGGAAGAGAGAGAGAGAGAGAGAGAGAGAGAAGAGAAGGAAAAAAAAAGAGACGATACTAAAAAGGTAGATGAATATAGTTAATGAATATAATACTTTTCCATATATAGATGACATGAAAATAACAAACAGACGGACGGACAGAGTCAATGTAAATACAGAAATTAGGTTATGAGAACTTCTGGATATGGAAAACAAAAACTGATCTAGATTTTAGCCAAAGGGAATTATTAGGTCGCACGAAGAGAATGTTTAATTAAATCCAACACGTCATAAATTCACAATGGGGGAATTTTTGGTATTTCATTAGTGACATTATATTATTTAATTACTGACACGCTAAAATGAATGGGTACGTTAAACGTGGCAAGTGTTGTTACACGGTTATGTAAATGGTAAAGAATTTTTCTGTAATATGAGTCCATTAATGGACACGCATGTTACACTCTTTCTTTTCATTGTAATGAACATGCTTCCACGATATGACAAAAATGCGCCTACATATATGTACCATTTCACGTGATTGGTATTGTTAGGTAAATATCGTCATTTCCATGTACATTTCCTACTGCACAGGTGGAAATGTCCTCTCATTTAGCCATCTCTTGCGGTGATATTTATCTATCCAGGCAGTGTGCTATCATTAACATGACTTATGATCGACTGTTTTTGTAATTTATTCACAACTTTCCCCTTAACTGCGTAGTAACGCTTTTTTGTATTCACCTGTCTTAAGTCATTCATATTCAATGGATGGAATCCACTTTGAATATATTAGTTGATGCTACTCGGACAAACCTCGGACAAGCTTGGGGTTCCATTAGTAGCGTATTGTTTGAACGACGTGGATAAACTTTGCTGCATACATAACGAAACTGGTCTATTTGACAGTATTGTCATGAACGTTGTCAAAATGCCCGTATCAAACGGTATGTGAATTGTTTGTAACCGTTTGAAGGCCAGATGACGCCTCTGTATGGGGTTTGCGTATTATTGCTTGTACGATTATGCACCAATGGCGCCTTACGAGCTTATAAGCTCGCTTTGCAAGAAAGAAAAAAAAAACACAATTAATTCATTGTGTGTATTTCGGGGCATTTTTAGACCAGCATTACACGCAAAACGCATCTAATAGGTCGCAGTTTGACAGGTGAATAGTTAAAAAGTGCATGAATCCATAGAATGTATACTGCATGAACTGTTATGTATTTTTCAATGCTCAATGAATGTAGAATAGGACCATTTGAAGTTTGAATTGGAAAGGCTGGATCGTATATATATATATACATGGTATAAGCCCAGGCAGTCATATCTCTGTCTTTCCGCTGCCCTGGGGAAGAGGTACGGCGTAATAATTATTATTCACGATCAGGGGATCTAATTTCCTCTCGAGCTTGGCGTAGATCGATAAAGACACACTATGAGGGTGCGACTGGACAGAGAGAGGGACAAAGAAGGAGAGAGAGAGAGAGAGAGGGGGAGTGAGAGAGAGAGAGAGGCAGAGAGAGCGAAGGGGATAGACGGAGAGAGGGAAACATAGAGATAGAAACACAAGGGGATACACATATCATAGAGATAGAGAGACACTGAGAGAGAGAGAGAGAGAGAGAGAGAGAGAGAGAGAGAGAGAGAGAGAAATGGAGAGTGAATGGTGAATGGGTGTTTGGAGGGGGGGGGGGGGTAGGGGGAAAGCTGAAACTTGGGAGAGAGAGGTAAAAACAAGGATATAGCGAGGACGTAAGAAATAAGGGAGGAGGAGGGAGGAGGAATAAGGATGGGAAGAAAAGAAAGGGAAAGATAACGAGAAAGGAAGAAAGAGGGAGAACTAGTAAAGAAAAGAAGAAACAGATGAGAGAGATCAAACGGAGAAAGCAAGTGTCACTCGCTGTTATGTTTTTTTTTTCAGAAAAGACAAAAACACATTTTTCCACGTTTGAGAAAAAATGGTCAAAAGTTGTCCGAAATGTAATTTATAACGCTAACGATAGTAGTTCGTTATGTCGTATATTCACACTTTTGTGTCATGTTTATACGTGGACATGCAATACGGTTAGCTCTATTTTATAAGTTCCCATCTTCCGTTCACGGAGTCAAAAGACACTCTGATAAAACATGACTCGGCAACATCGTATCTGTTCTTTTATTTGTTGATTTTTTTTTACATTTATTGTCCTATTTCCTCCTTTTTTGTCGTTCTCTTTCTTTCTTTGTTTTGTACATTCTGGTCTTCTCATATTACCTGATTTAACTCTCTCATTATCATTGGCATAAAGATGTGAAGTAGACCAATGGGGTTTTGAAGGCTTTGCAATTTGAGGGTTTAACGTGTTTAAGGAGTTATTATACACGAGCATTAGCATTGATATGTTCTCTGAACATGCTGTAATTGTGATAATTATGTCTGACAGGTTATTTATCATGACATAAAAGACTGATGTTGCCAAGATAGCTGGGGTGTAAGGAGAATGGAGAGGTGATGAGGTAAGGAAGTAATGCTAACGGGGGAGGGTTAATAGAGAGGAACAGAGAGAGGGAGAAAGAGAGAGAGAGAGAGAGAGAGAGAGAGAGAGAACAGAAGTATGAGGGAGAGAAAGATAGAGAAAGAGGAGGGAGAGATACATATATAGAGAGAGGGAGACGGGAGAGAGAGAGAGCTTCATAATAGTTTGTGAACATCGAGCACTATATTAGCCTCATAGCTATGCCACGACTCATTGCGGGCGCATAATCCCTCGCTGAAAATTTATGACAATATTAGTTCCGGCCGAGAACAAAAGTAAATAAGCGCCAAAATCAATTATTAACAGTCTGCAGCGAGGCAGGCTTTTTCCTGGCAGGAAATTCTTACCTGTAATAATTGCAAGAAGCAGAAGGAGGAGGGTGAGGGTGAATAGGGAGAGACGGGGGGGGGGGAGGGAGAATGGGAGGGTGAAGAGAGATAGAGAGAGAGAGAGAGAGAGAGAGAGAGAGAGAGAGAGAGAGAATGGGAGAGAGAGAGAAAGAAAGAGAGAGAGAGAGAGAGGGAGAAAGAGAGAGAGAAAGAGTGGGGAATGGGAGAAAGAGGGAGAGAAAGAAAGAGAGAGGGTGAGGGGGGGGGGGGAGGGGGAAGGGAGTGGGTGTAGGGGGAAACAGGATGGGGGTGATGGGTGGGGGAGGGGGAGAGAGAGCAAAGGGTGAGGTTTGAAGAGAGAGAGGGTAGGGATGGAGGGAAAGCAAGAGGAAAAGGGAGAGGGGGAAATTAAGTTGATATAGAAGGAATGAGGAGGGAATATGGAAGGGGCAAAACACATAGAGAGAGGGGGAGATAGGGTGGGGAGGGAGGGAGAGAGAGAGAGAGAGAGAGAGAGAGAAAGAGATGATATATGAGATGATCCAGTGAAAAGAAATAAGATCGACAGACAAATATAAAGATATTCACAAAAAGAACGAGAGAAAGATGTGGTTAAATGAAAAGGAATTGTCAAAGAGAAATTGATGGAAGATAATGAGGCAGAGAGGCAGAATGGCAGAAAAGAGGAAGAAAGACATAATGTTTGAATAGAGGAAAGAGCTAGAGTATGAGTGTTAGATAGATAGAGAGAGAGAGAGAGAGAGAGAGAGATAGAGAGAGAAGAGAGAAGGGAAGGGAAGAGATACGGAGAGATAACTCTGAGATAATACTGAGAAAGATAACTACGCGTAGATGCCATTGATAGGCTTAGTATATCATTGACAGAGAGAGAAAAATGAAAAAGCAAAAAAAAAAAAAAGGCAGGGCCGCCTCTCTTTCTGAGAGCTCCTAGGGGCTCAAACTAACCCAGATATTTACCTAACCTTAATAAAGTCTGACAGGTAATATTGTTTGCCGGGTGACGTAACAATGCACGGTTAAGATACGGGGAAAATGAAAAGGTTGTATTATTTTGTCCCACGGGTATACCCCTAGCACAGGAAGGAACGGAAGCTACATAGACCATAATGATATAGTTAACCCATTGTATGTTACTCGCGTATTTTTACGTAAGTAATCTTCTAAGCTTTCAATTTGGCCGGTTCCGACTTAGTTTTAAGAAATAAAAAACAAGATCAAGAGTGATATTGTACTATGCACCACTAGATTGTTTAACGCCCATTGACCAATGCAAATTAAGTCCTGTTGAAAGGCGCATTTGCTTAACAATATACCCTTTACGCACAACGCTACATACCGCGTGTTCTTATTACGGTTATCAGGTTATTACACGGAAAGTTAAGAATGATACAATGCATGGAATGTGCGTTCATAAAACCTGCGCCTTTATGTGCCAAAAATAAAGTGGCTCTGTTTGATTTGCATGTATTGCTTTTATACTAAATCATCAATGGCGGATTGAATGCCTTTAAGCACTTAAGTGCTGCTCTATAGAATGTACGTGTATTACTAAGTGAAAAGGTATACGTAGCGCCTAAAGAGAGAACTCTCTTATTGGCATTGGCATGGTGATGTGGATTATGTCAAAGGTCTCCCCAAGGCCAGGTACTGCAAGGTTGAATTCACAAGCTGCAGTTTTTAGCAATAGCATATATCAAATAAAAATGCATTTAAGCCTCACAAACGATTTCAAAGTTATAAAATAGTGTGCCTTAGCATCTAGGTAAGATACGAATTCAGTATTTGCGTATGGGTGTGTGTATACGCGTATTGAGGAGTAGTTTAAATTTATCCTCCGTAAATGCGTGCAAGCGTGTGTATGCATATTCATATGCTTAGGCGTTTTGAACTTGTATGAGTATGTGTGTGTGTGTGTGTGAGGGAGAGAGGGAGAGAGAAAAGACAGGGAGATGGATAAAAGATAAGAAAGTGTGTCGATACGTACGGAGGTAGAATCAACTCTTTGTAGTAGAACTAGGTGTTAAACATTTTTGACACTTTTGAAGAAAAACAACAACAATAAATTGTAGCCGGAATCAAGCTTAGTTTAACGCAACATAAAGTCAAGGCATGTAAACATTTTCGGAGCAGGTTTCGAGAAATTTATTGATTATTTTCTGGTAACAATCTTGTGAATGTTTAATGAGATTATAACTTGATGGGTTTATTAAATGTTTCTCTGTCAATAATACCCGATGGAGACAGTGCAAATTATGCCGTCACGCCACGGAGTTAACTCCTTCTCTATCAGACTCCATACTGCCCTGGGGGAATCATGTGTATGACCAGTTCAAATTTGCCTCAATGGCGCATAAATAGTTAAACAACTCCTCTATAAAGATAATGCGAGCAGCGATTGCATTAAACGGATATGAATTTGACTTTTTTTAAGTAACGAGGGAAAACGTAAAACTCGCCTTGCAAATTACATCTTGTATAGCTGGATGCACGCGTAAAGATGTAAGGGGATTTTGGCGGGAGGACTCGAGTGTTACTGGGGAGGGGTTGTTAAGGGAGATGGGGGGGGGGGGGGGGGGAGATACCTGCATGCGATTGAGTAAACATTGAGCCGTAAAAGTGACGGTCCCCAAAGGGGAAGTGAGATAAGAATCACGCCAAGCTTGTTTTCTCAGCAATACCCCCTTATTTTCTTCTTTTTCCTTTTTTTCTCTCTTGATGGTTGCGTCCGTCTGTTCGTGGTCGGATCAGGGTGGGATGGGATCGGAGAGATTGGATGAATGAGGGAGAGTGGGGTGGGTGGGTGGGTGGGGGTGACAAGGAGGAAGGGGAAGACGGAGAGAATCTTGTGATAGGTATTAACCCTATAGTTCAACTGCAGTTCTAAGGAATGTGTGTATACTATTAATGCACAAATGCACCATTGACACACATATGGTTAACAGGCACGAACACTACACAAGAGAGTGAAACAGAAGAAGAAATGTCAGTTGAACTTAATGTAGAGAAGAAGAAACTAAAGGGGTTGAAGGGTGAGACGATGTTGCGGTGAGGAAGAAGAACATTGAAAAGGAGGAGGAAGAGGACGTAGAAAAGAAGTATACCATGTATACGGGAAGGAGATAGATTTAAGGAAGGAAAATGATACACGTTTGTGAGACACTGTGACAGTAGGAGAGGGTTGTAGGAAGATAGGGGAAGGTACGGGGGAATGATAGAAGATAGGAGGAATGGGTGGAGAATTTTAAGTGGAGAGTTGAAGGCGCCAGAAACAGGCATGACAGGGGGCAAAGGAGAAGGAGGGAAAGCGACGTGAAACTGATTGAGGTATAGGGCAAAGGTAAACATGAATCCTGATAGGAAGGCAGATAATTGGGAATAGGTGTGTGTGTGGGAGGGGAGGGGGGATGGAGGGGGAGGTGAAAGAGAAGGGGTTAACAGAATAGTTAAAGAAGAAGTAATAACCATGTAATGAATTAACGGAGAAGCAGAGCCATATCATTGATTAACCGATTCTATGCTGTTTTTTTAACTCTCCCATTACCATTGGTATAGATATGCTAAGTAAGCCGATGGGGTTTGGAAGGCACAGTAATGTAAGGGTTAACTCTGTCATTACCATTGGTTTGAAGATGTGTATTAAGTCAATGGCCTTTTCTTTTTCGTGGTCTGGTACTAGTAATGTATAAGTTAACTCTCCCATTGCCATTGGTATGGAGATGACTTGTGTCGTAAGCCAATGGGGTTTCCAAGGGCCGGTAATGTTAGGGTTAACTCCCTCCAAACCATTGATATAAAGATGTGTAGTAAACCAATGGCCTTTGCAAGGCCTGGTAATAGAAAGGTTAAGAGCAAGACGCCCTTTAGGCCAATCATCTCCACCTCAAAACTCAATCTAGCCCTTGAACTTGGTATAAATGAAAGAAGCCCTTTTTTCTGTCCAGCTCGGGTCGAACTTCTCTCCCGGGGGCGCCGCTTAGAATATCAGCGGCCGCTTCATCTCGTTAGCAGAGAAGGGCAAATTGAAAACACGACTTCAGATTTTGCATCGGTGTTCTCTGTCTTTATTCCCAACCATGCAGCCACTGCCGTTTCCATCCGAACCACCGGTATCTGTCCCGTTTCCAGAAGTTCCCTCTCCTGTTCATCCGCTTATAATCCCTTATTTGTGCCATGGGTACATTTTCTCACAAATACTACATACAATTCGCATAAAGCCTAGTCCTATCTGACACACAATGGGCATGGTTAACCCATCATTTGCTCGACAAAAAGCTGCTCTATGGGCTTTCTGTGTAGTATTGATGCAAAAGTAAAAGATTGGCATGTTGAGAGTTAACTCCTTTTGTGCTAGACAGAGTTCTGATCTATGGGCTTTGTGTGTAGTATTGGTGCAAAAGTAAAAGATTGGCATGTTGGGAGTTAACTCCTTTTGTGTCAGACAAAATGCTGCTTTATGGGCTTTGTGTGTATTGATAGTGAAATTAATCATCCACATACAACCTGTTAAGAATTAATACTGGCGTGTGTTTTTTCCTCATCATTTTGATGAAAGGATTTTGATGATGTATACGTTAATGAACGCTTTCTCGACTCGATTTAAATTGAATTTAATTTATTTCCACATTATTTAAAAATAGTACAATAGTGTGATTTATGGCAAATAGTGTGTATTACTATCGTGACTATTTACATCAATACCTTATGCAACAATAAGAGATATTTGTTTTTCATTCATTTACAGGATGGAGCACGCTATTCTTACTACTGGGTGTATGCCTAAAATTTCTTTGTAAATAAGAGATATGTAGATTTCAGTATCCATATACAAATCTATTTCTTGCAAGAGAGAGTTGGAACTCAATAGAGTTCGATGAACTTCCTCGTATATAACCGTGCCTTTCATAATGAGACCAGCGCAAAATCTAAAATAAATAATGGTTTCTGGGCCCCGTTTATAAAGGTTTGCAATCAATCGCAAAATGGCAATGGCCAATCAACATCATTGTTGCATGCGCTCTTTGTTCAAAAGACTGACAAGCAACCAATCAAAATTCGTCTTTCAAATTTGCAATCGATCGAAAACCTGTAAGTTACGGGACCCTGGTCCCTTGAAAGTATCTCCACATTCCTGCGTTGCGTCTTGTGTTGAGTTTCATGGCGATAGAGAAACCCGGCCTGCGTTCTTATGTCGTGTCATTCAGCCGTAATTAATTATTAACACTATGATAGATCGTCTCTTACACACATCCATTTGCACCATTTATATTACACGCCACTTGATGAGTGCGTGCTTGACATGTGCAAGCTAAACATTAATTTTGAATCATCTTAAACGTTTCCTTTCTATGTAATCCTTTTTGGGCCTTTGAATGATTTGTGCACAGGTAAAACACACAAGTATAGCATACTAGCCTATGGGAAAAGTAGGCTAAACAGCACTAATTGCTTACCTGCCAGTTTATGTTATTTTCATTATCAATTAGCCTCATAGAGAAGTCATGACCAATAACAACTCGTGTAGGGTCCAAACTGTATCTATGCTTCATCTTAAAGGGATAGTTCACCCTGAAAATAAGTTGGTTTCAATAAGAGCAGAGACATAAGGGAAACATAGGAGTGAAGGTATGACGAAAATCCGTCAAAGTATAAGAAAGTTATGAGCATTTTAAATTTTAAATCACGTGCGAGGTGCTCTCCCGTATGTTGTATACATTCCATAAATTGCTGTTTTTCTTCACGTGACAACGGAATGGTTTTGTTTTACACAGGTAAAAGGAATATATTAGTGAAGTTTGACGAAAATCCGTCAAAGAAAAAGAAAGTTATGATCACTCGAAATTTCAAATCACGTGCGGGGTGCTCTCCCCTATGTTGTGTACATTCCATTAATTGCTCTTTTTCTTTATGTGACAACGGAATGATTTTGTTTTATACAGGTATGTGTGTAAAAATGCATTTCTAATCATGTATCCAATGCACAGGTAAAAAGAAATATAACTTATAAATAAATAAATATAAATAAATTGTACACAACATATGGGAGAGCGCCTCGCACGTGACGTCAAAAATTCAGAAGTTTTAACAATCTTAACTGTGTTACCCTTTGACGGATTTTCATCAAACCTTCACTGCCATGTTTGAGTTATGTGCCTCCTACTATTGAAACCAAAATACTTTTAGAGTGAACTATTCCTTTAAAGTCAACTTCTCCAAGCCAAGCCAAACAGTAAATCTATTTTATGTTTTTCTTTTATTTGCTTCTCTCTTAGTCCAACTGCAACCTTACGAAGTCCAGCTCCACAATAACCACGTTATGCGAGGAAACACGGCCGTCTTCAAATGCAACGTACCCCCCTTTGTGAAAGACTATGTCAACGTTACGGCATGGACGCGTGACTCAAACGTCGTCCTATCAGGTAAGAGATCGCATGCCTACGTCACAAAGACAAACCCAGAGTCATTACGTGTGTTATTTCATATTCAATTATGTTTTATTATGTTTTCATTGCCTTTCTTTTGAGATAGTATCGCTTCATTCCCCACTGCACCATGTATTTGTAACAGTTACTTGACGAAGCACAGAATAGGAGTAAAGTGTATATACTGTACTGGGAGGACAACAAAAAAACTTTAAAAGGTGATCGTGATCAATCTTTTTGCCAATGGTCTTAAATTCATTAAACTTGCTGAAAGTTCCTCTGCCTCAAATGATTGCGCTTCTTTTAAGGGTGTATTTCTTAATCATCCACTGCACCATATATTCATAACAATTCCTTGACAAAACACACAGGAATGTAAGGGAATGTAGGTATCAATATCGAATGGAAACATATAACTCATTACAGATGAAGATTAAATCAGTTAAAAAGGTTCTTCAATGTCCCGAAATTAAGTCACAATCTTTTCATACTGGATGATATGAATTGTCAATCCTTTTTATATTTAGAAAAAATGAGCTTCTTAGTTGTCTTGCATGCATATGTTAGTATAGTCTTGATACAGCAGTAATATCATGCATTCTTTATTATTTCATAGTGCACGCATTAGACATATTAGAAGAGCTATCCTAATATCGACTGCATTTAATATATCACGCAATTATTAATACCCTTAAATTCATTTCATCATGCTCATCTTTGTCCACAACAACGCTAGCCCCTCGCTAAAAGCACGTTTACATTTCACCGGTTTGCCGTTGCCGTTGCCGTTGCCGCTTACCATTTATACATAGAGGTCCGTGCACATTATGTATTCACTCCGAAGAAAGAAGATGTCTCTCGGCGGGTAAATACTAGCAGCGCGGATGTATAGCGGCAACGTCGGCAAAACGGCTTTCGTCCCTGTGGATGCTCCTTTTGATGCATTGCAATGTTTATATGACGTAACTGACATAAATGATGTACAACGGCAACGGCATATCGTTTTCGTCTGTGTGAATGCTCCTTTTGATGCATTGCGATGTTTATTTGACGTAACTGACGTAAATGAATCAGGCTGTATCTAGTACAAATCCCGGCAACGCGGAACAAGCGTGTAATAAAGGGAAACTCGTAGAATGAATGGACTCGTAATTGTTAATAATACCGCTCCTATTGTGCAATGATAGTCGTATGATGTATGCATAATACATATCTCTAAAGAGAGAGCGCAGGTATATAGGCAAATGAAATTCCAATTACTGCTGATCTGCGTAGAGTCTGTCATTATTAATCTATCCTTGGGACGTTAACTGCTGCATGATTTGTATTTGATCAGTCAATTTATTGTGGTATGATTTTGTGTGTACTAGCGGACTGAAGTGTATCATCTCTGACGATTCGGTTGTGGGCTCTATTGTAATAACGATGTAGTGATGTCATTAGCATTGATATGATAATTCAGTGAAAAGCGTGGTGCTTGCAAGCATTTAGGAAAGACATGGAATGGAATGTGGGCTCTATTGTAATAACGATGTAGTGATGTCATTAGCATTGATATGATAATACGGTGAAAGGCGTGGAAAGACATGGAATAGAGGGAGGGGGGGGGGGGGCTGTGAAATGATATTTTCTTTAAATCTAAAGGATTGCCAGCCAAACAAACTGGAGGCGAATGGTATACCACGTATAGGGGAAAGTAATCCCAAAATGCACCGCGCAGTACACTTAGTACTCAGATCGGAAGCGAACTGCAAATAATAGGGAGGTGCACCACGGGACGGATATATGGATAATTCTCTGGATAATTCTATGATGTAAGCATTTGACAAAGCTATACAAGCATTATAGGAGATTGATGTATCGTTATAATATAGTTCCTGAAATATGCATTATCCAATTGTTAACTCCCATCAATGTTGTTTCATTGTACGTAAGCCTGCAACATCTCTTTCAACAGTCATATTATTCTCGCTCTCACATCTACATCCGAATTATCGTTCTTTCTTTTCGACTACCAACCGCTCTCACCCACCCCCACCCCTTCTCTCTCTCTCTCTCTCTCTCTCTCTTTCTGTCTGTCTGTCTGACTCTCTCTGTCTCTGTCTCTGTCTGTCTGTCTCTCTCTGTCTCTTTCTCTCTCCTTGCATCTTTTCATATCCCTTCCCCTCCCCTCTTTTCCCCTCTTTTCCCCCTCTCTTTTTCTCACCCCTGTCTCATCATACCTCACCCTCTCTCCTTGTCTATCTCTATATCTCTCTTTCTTTTCGAGCACCTTTTACCTCTTTCTTCTTCTCTCTCTTTATCTCTTTGTTTATCCTTTTCTCTCTCTTTATCTCTCTCTCTCTCTCTCTCTCTCTCTCCCTCTCTCTCCATCTTCACCCTCATCTTCTTCACCCCCTGATACCCTCAGGCCCAGACAGTAGGTTCAGCGTGCTACCCAACGGAGAGCTTCACATCCGGGATGTTAGGGATGAGGACGCGCAGGACTACCGCTGCACGGTGCGGAACAGACTCACCAATAACAACATAGTCAGCCCGCGCGCAGTCCTACACGTGGCAGGTAAATTGGTGGCCCATATAGTCACAACACCGGCTTAAAGGGATAGTTCACCCTGGAATTATATCTATCATATATCTAATGATGTATCAAATACACAGGTAAAAAGATACATATCTTTTTTGAGAAAATTTGCACATTTCGAAAAAAATTGCACACAACATGCACGTGACGTCACAAAATCAAAACTTTTAAAGATCACACCTTTCTTATCCTTTGAGAGATTTTCATCAAGCCTTCACCAATAAGTTTTTACATGTGTCTCCGTTTATTGAAACCAAAAGCACTTCAGGGTGCACTATCCCTTTAAGCTCTTATGCACCATTGAGGCATTTCTGTTCTAGTAATACAAACAATTCCCATATGGAATTGGGTCTGGCAGAGAAGGAGTTAACTTATTAGTGCGGCTTAGTCTGCGTTCATGTACTACCTAGATCGGGCCTAAGCCGGGTTTAATCCACTGTTTTCATTTAAACCACTGTTTTGATACGGGATGATAGATAATAATACAATGAGTGAGTGAGTAAAAGAGAGAGAGAGAGAGAGAGAGAGAGAGAGAGAGAGAGAGTACGGAGGTACATGGACACAACCCAGTCTTGTAACAACTATGTCTGATAGTCTTCGGTCACATTCTTACTAATTCAGATTTCACTTGAGTTTGATATCTTAAAGACAGCCCGTCCCTTTTTCAGGTCACCGCAAAATCATCAAAACATTGGCAAAACATATAGAGAAGTGTTAGCAAGCTGTATATTCATAATTTGAAACTGATACGTAGTGTAAAATTCAAATAATGCACGTAAACAACGTCTGATTAATAGTCTTTACCTCAGGCTCTTAGCAGTTTGTGTTGAAATATCTGCTTTACTGATTAATCTGTTTATTAAATTATAAAACGCATTATGAAAAAAAAATTGTTCTATAGAAGGAATCATCTCCAAAGTTTGGTAATTACTCATAAGATTAGGATATCACACACGCATAATAACCACATAGATACTGTAACGAAGACTAATACTTTTTTCGTAGTACGAAAAAAGTCGGTTTGAAATTTAACGGCTGAAAGTGTTTACATATACAGAAAGCTTCGACATGCTATATTCTTAGAAATGGTCTTGAATCGCACTTTCTTCAATTTACGATCGTGATAGACGATTTCAAATTTTAAGCTTGCAAAAGGGACGGACAATCTTTAACCCATTGTTGTGAATACGGGATGATAGATATGAGTAAAATGAGACAAAGGAAAAAGTAAGGAAAAACAACGATGAGCAAAATCACGTGTTATTTGAAAACAGTTGGATATCGCAGATGTAGTCAAGCAGGAACACACCCAATAATCACGCTAATATTCGCTGAAACCAGTACGCCACAAATATGGTCAAAGACTGGCATCCCGTCGTCCGCTATATTACTTCCAAATTGCGCTCATGTCGCGCGCGTTCGCGTCCGTAGCGTGTCCGTTTCGGTGCCTGCGTACGAACGTTTTCTAAATATAGTATAGGTGAAATAGACGGAAAGTGCATGATGCGTAAATTCTTTGTACATAAACTGGTTGCTATAAATAATGGTTAAACCATGTTAAACCAAGTCATCTTGGTGAAGCAAAGTGAACGCATTTGAGCCCTAACGTGCAGATCGATATGTGAGAAGGATCTCTTAGTGATAAGAACTACACTTGAAAAATATCAACATAAGTGTTGTCTAGATGTAATAATGATCCAAAGAGGTTTCAAACGAAATCTATACAAGATCAATGAACGAATTCCATCGTCCCTTTAGCTCCTGTGCTACTTAATCACTGCGAGTAACATACTATTAAAGCATGACATAATTTAGTTCGTCGTTGTCTTCATATTTCTAACCTATTCATTTTCGCTCACCTTATGCAGAGCCGGTGAACACGGCACCCGAGCTGATCCAATCGCGAGCCGACTTCACGCTGGTCGCGGGCGAGACCGTCGAGTTGCCTTGCGTCGCGAGCGGTTACCCTCTCCCGGTCTATCAGTGGACGAGGGACATCGACGGTGTCTCCGTCCCCGTGACTCCCGGGGAAGACCGGGAGCTCCGAGGGGGTAATCTGCTGCTTAAGAACACGCAGTCCGACAGCGCTGGCCGCTACGATTGCCAGGCCAGTAACGAGCTCGGGACCGTCTCAACCACGCGCCTTGTGATCGTTAGAGGTATGGTTCTCGGTTTCTTAAATGTTACAATTTTATGTCGTGATCATTTTCTTCTTCGTTTGGTTACAGTGATATACATTCTACATATGTTTCTAAGCGCTATCTTTTATTTTTATTTTTCGTCTTCTTCTTCTTCTTCTTCTTGTTCTTCTTGCTTTTCTTTTCTTCTTTTTCTTCTTTTTCTTCTCCTTCTTCTTCCACTCCTTCTTCCTCTTTTTCTTTTCTTTTTCCTTGTTAAGTTCTACAGTATTTACAACAAGAAATGAATAATAATCAAACACACACAAAAAATGATATGACATGGCACCGAGAGGTGTTATACAAAATTATATGGTCCTCAAGGTACTAGGAGAAATATAATTTTCATACATCATATTGTATATATACTTCCTATGTCTTTGTTATTCATATACATTTTTGACACAAAAATGAATGTGGATAAATATAACAGAATGATTTTAATGCAAAACATAGTCTTCATGTTTTAAGTATCGCTATGTGATGCAACATAAGGACATCGCCTATATGATGTCAACAAAATGCATTTCCTGACTCTGCCCTCCCTATCACTCCAAGGCCGTGTTTTTCAACTTTTCACAAATTTAAACGCCTTTCCAAAGGACTTTACGAACGCGTTTCCAAACGCGTTTAAAAAAAACGGTGCGTTTATCAACTCGATCGCCCAAGTCGAAAACCGGCCTTGTCACCGAAAACACGTGGTTTAACCGCGTTTCAAAAAAGCTTTGCGTTTATCTCGCTTCTTTAAACGCGTTTAGGATCGTACAAATTTGCGTGTTTCAAAACAGCTTTCCAAAACCCCTAATCAAAACACCTTTGCGTTTATCAACTCGTTTAAACGCGTTTAAAAAAAAATTAACGCGTTTGGAAACCTTAATTCTACCCAAAAAAGAGTTGATAAACACGCCCCAAGAGACAACAGTTAGATGAATACAGATAAAATGTCAAAGGGGGAGAAAGAAATACGAGAAAGAGCGACAAAGAGGGTTAGAGAATGAAAAGGGAAAACGAGAGAGAAAGATGAAAACAAAAGTGACAGAGAGGGTGACGAATGCAAAGATTAAGAAATACACGTTAAGAAAAGACGATGAAAGAGGAAAGAGAGAGAGGGAGAGAGGGGGGAGGGAGAGGGGGTCGGTGTAATGACGGAAACGTGAGAAGGAATGGTAAAAAAAGAAAATTAAGATGATGAGGGGAAAAAGGAGGCAAGGAGAAAATTCTTCATTGTTTTGTTGATGGGATGGGGGGGAGGGGGGTAATCCCACCGCTCAATGCACCAAAGCCAGTGTATTTTATCTTCAACCGACTTAATTTCCATCGTAAACTTATCGTTAACACCATCCTATTATCATTACTCACCGCCTTCTACAAGCAACGAAGGCTCTGCATTGACTAGAGCGCGGTCGCTATATAGCAGCCCTAGTAATAATAATGATAATAATAATGGTAACACTGCGCTCGCGACTCTCAAATGCCGAAACTTAAGACGGGCCCGCACGCCCAGAATGGGTCGGGTATAAATGGCGGCCCGCTTTTAAATCATTAAGCCACTTTCGAGAGGGCAACCAATGGGGTCAGTTTCGGCTTTCAAGTGTGCGCGGTGTATCGTTAGGGTAGATACGGAAGACGTATACACTAGAGAGAGAGAGGGGGGGTTCCACGAAGACGGTGTGACAATAATTGAGAAAAGGGTGGGAAAGAAGAGAGGGAAAAACCACTAGATCAATTATCTTCCTGGCGAGGCAAACGCCGCGGCGCTTGGCCGGGCGGGCGGCTTGTGGTTCATTGCTAAGGATGATTCATAGAGATCAAGATTATTCTCGAGAGCTTAAAAACGACTGCCGGGTGATACCAAGGTATCATTCAGCTTCGTCACACACACACGCGCACGTGCGCACTTTCATACACATACATCCATACATACTCCCGTATAACAGACGAATACACACGCACACATATAACACACACAAACATAATATTACACACATAGTAAAACACAGATGAACATATACACAGCAAGATACATAAAAAATCACAAACAAGCACACAAACATACACACATAAGCACGCACACACACGCACATACTTAGACAGGTGTTCTGGTCGCACACAAACACTTGTTTATTAAGCACTTTTTTAATCTATTGTTAGGATCGTCGTCACATTTCGTCAATTGTTGATAATAATTGTCAAATATTGCACTTTAAATCGAAAATATCTGTGCCCAAGGTCACCTTCGTCCATACAGCCAGATCTGATATGTTTATAGCCACGAATCGGAGATTGTAAAGTGACGATGATGTTTCTATTCTTCTGTGTGTACATGATAACATTCTACCCGTCACCTTGATGTTGAGCAAATTCTCAGGATGTATTATTTATTTGTTATTTCCTTTCATTGGCAAACAAGCTAAATAGACCAAAATAATCACATATTATCAAATTCATGTGTGTTTTCGCTCCCTTTCTCCCTTACAGAGTCTATATCAGTCTACTTCTATCCGCAAAAACGCACCGTCGATGTAGGCGCGTTTGCGACGTTCAACTGCTCGGTGTCGGGCCACCCGATAGAACAGGTCGCGTGGTACAAGAACGCGCAGCCATTGGACGGCGACGATCGCGTCACAGTCTACGAGAATGGCACCATGGTGGTAGCGGGTATGAGGAGGGACGACAGGGGCATGTACCAGTGCGTGGCCAGCAATAGCTGGCAGACGGAGGAGGCGACCATGCAGCTATCGCTCGGAGGTAAATATCGGCCTGGACAGTGTGACGTCACAAAGAGAAAAAATGCCCGGCTGTTCACGGCCGCCTGTAAAGAGAGATCATGACTTTGTGTTGTCTTACCTCTTTTACTCCTCTTTTCTTCTTCTTTTTTTGTCTCAATTTTCGTATGGTTGTGGCGATAGATATGAGAAGGAGGAAAATGAGGTCAAAATCACTTGTTTGATATCCAAAGTAGTATTGGTAGTATCAGAATGAGTAGTACATGAAATAGTTGTGGTAGTAAGCTAATAGTAATAGTAGTAGAAGTAGTAGTAGGAGTAGTAGTAGTAGTAGTAGTAGTAGTAGTAGTGGGGGAAGTAGAAGTAATATCATTCATATAGATAGTAGTAGTTGTGGTAGTAAAAGTAGCGGTAAAATGATAGTAATAATGGTAATAGTTGACGAAGAACGATACAAGAATGACAACGTTATTGACACATCAAATCAAACATTCCACTTATTCACATAATACCATCAGTAATTGTGTATGGAAGCTTCGAAATGTAGCTCGGCCATCTTACTAATTATATCAGGCATTGATTACATTGCATATTCGGTTCTCAATATTATGTGCGTTGTTTCTTTATGTTTGCAAATGTAGTCCCAGGAATCAAACATCGCGCAAGGTCGAGCGATGTTTGATTAAAGCGTACATTTCTTCATATTACGTGTCAAGTTTTGTTGTTTGTTATGTATGGTACACGCTATGTCGCTCTCGTACGAGCAAACAACCATTGATGTGAGACATCACTGGACAAGATATAAACGTAACTATACACTGTAATAGGAAGTCTCCACCATTCCATCTCGTTGCCCCTGCGACTGCCCCCCCCCCCCCAAAAAAAAAAAAAAAAAGAAGAAGAAAGAAATATTGATAATCACAATAAATTGATAAATAAATGAATAAATACTTTAAAAAATAATAATACCCTTGATGATTAATAATGATAAAAACAACAACAACCAAAAAACAAAAACAAAACCAGAACCAGACAAACGAGTACACAAAAAAGACAATGAAAATAAAACATCATTGAATAAAAAAGAAGTAAATAAAAATCATGTATCGTTTTTTCGCTTCACTGTCTAATGTGGTCAACCCCCGTTTGTCAATATCTCCTATTTCGTCCTCAGACACAAGCTGCCATTTAAAGGGGATAAGGTTAGGGTGTAGGGTCATGATTAGGATTAACATTTATGAAGTGGGTAAGGGTAGAGTCAGATCAAATGGCAAGGTAGAGCGGCGCAGACATCACGAGCACAGGCAGTGCGCCGATGAAACCCAGCCGGCTAGAGCCCCCGTCCTTTCTCGTTACACTCCGGTAATTAGTTGGATAAACCACGCTAATGAGCAGAGGGACCGGCGAACGATAGCATCTTCATTAGTGCGGGGAGACAGCAAGGAGGTTGTTGAACGGACGATGGACTGAACTGATGGAAGTGGGCTCTTTGATGGCGCTTTGGGGCGTAGACAGGGAAATACTGCGGTGCTGCTTTCAGGGGGGGGGGGGGAGCGGGGGGGGGGGGATAAGAAACACTGGAAGGTGACATGGTCTGGAAACCGGTGATGGAGTCATTCGTACTTTCAAAGTGACTAATCCAGGCAGGGATTTTGGAGTCAGCGCATCACACTCCTGTTGATTATTGAATTTAAAGCTGTTCTTTATTGTCCCTTGCCACCCCACCCCCTGCTCCCTGCCCCCCCCCCCTTTTTCTTCATATCAGAACTACTCAAAAATTATATCATACCTTTATACGAAGGAATTATGTTGACAGATGGGGGTTATTTTCTGATTGTATTATTGTGAAGTAACAGGGACTAAGAGAAAATTTTTTTTGGCTATTGCGTAGGTCCTTCTTCGTAGGAAACAATAATACATAAACAGCCCCCCCCCCCCCCCTCTACAAAAAAGACAGACATGGATAAGATTAGAACATGATATAGTATTGTATATAATACTTGATGAAAAGGCCTTTCTTTTATGTAAGGATGGATTTTAAAAAAATGTACAATCATTTCTCCAACCCTTTTAGTCTTAGACCAAATGTAGCTCTATGGAACTTGTTTTTATCGTTATCATTTCTGAATAAATTCACACTTGGCAAATAAAGAGTTGATAAATTATGAATTAAATACTTCTTAATTAATAATTAGAATAGACTTGATTATCTACTAAAATACTGTACTTAAAGTCTAAGATTCCGGTTGCGTGTTTTTTTCGTCCTGCATGTAGCAGTGATTAAGCTATGACGCTTCTTATATTTGTAGCCCTTTATTCTTTCTGATTGACTGATAAAGCGATCTTGAAAATGAAAATGATAGAAATCCACCGTTTTTATCTTTCCAGCCGCCAAGCCGATCATGCTGGCTCACTTTCTGAACCAGACCCTCCAACCAGGTCCGAATCTCCAACTTTCCTGCACGGTAGCCGGCAACCCCACCCCGGACGTGCGCTGGTACCGCGACGGCCTCCCCGTCCCTGCCGATACGCGCTACGCCTTCAGTGACGTCATCAACGAGGACAGTGACGTCATCAGCCATCTGAACATCACGGGGCTGATACGGGAGGACGGCGGACTGTACCGGTGCGAGGCGACCAGCGCGTTGGGCGTGGTTCGACACGAGGATAAGATCAATGTCCTTGGTAAGGGGTCTAGTAGTTGATGTCCTTCCGGTTTATGTTGTCTTTGTGATAAACTATGTGTTATAATGTTGTTAAAAGTAATTAGGTGGTCTGTCGTAATCGGCCTCTTAATTTCGTAAGAAAAATCTTTCTTTATTTCTTATTTTCAGTTACTGCCACCCACTTTTTGGGGGTCATCTTTATCTTAGCAATGTTTGTGTCATGTTTTATAAAATATTAGGAAATAATGAACTTGACAGTGCAAAGTTCATGGCATGACTATAACGTCAACTCCGAGCAATTTAATGAAAATCTATTCATTCATATAGCTAGAGATTATGTAATGAAATTCGACATGCGTAAAATTAAAAACGTTACGATTAATTTCATTGAAAAAAAACACGCACGTACCGTATGTTAGTGCAAGAACGCGTGCGCAAAATCTGAAAATGCTGCAAATCATTCCACTCATAATAATTTTTCATATATATTTTAGGCCATTTCAAGCATTTCGAGAATTTTGTTACGTGAGCAACGCAAACGCGACATCAGAATACCGTGTTTTCACGGAATAACTGTTTCCGACACTACATACATGATATCATCTCATTTAGAGCCATGTTAATGCGATAAGAAGGTCGTGTGGGTGCGTCAAAGTTGAAAGTCCGCGCGTTTGTCTATGCGTTTTGTGTGCAAATATTGTACAAAACATGACTAGCTTCAATCAGCCATAGCTCCTTAGAATGGCTGGTGACCCCCCAATTTTCATCAACGTCATCATGGTGTAAATTTAGATTATAAGCATCAATGTCAAAATCTGACGTATATACGTGTTATGCCAACGGAAGAGGCATTTATTTATCAACCCATGCAGCTATGGCAAAACATAGAATGTTAAGGAAAATTTTGCTGTATTTGTGCAGCATGATTACGTCATAGTAATCAGTTTTAAAATCATCACCACCTTCAACCAGGGAGTGTAAGAGCTGGAGTAAGCACGAGAGTAATTCATTCCTACACCGGTCGTATTTATTTGTTTGGCACATTGAACCGGGGACACTCGCTGTCAAACAGGCGGGACACTAAATTTGGGATGCATTTTGAGGCATATAGATTGTATGTGCGCAGGAGATTTCAGAACCACTTCATGTACAAGGTGCTTGTGCAGTAGTACTAAGTGTAAGAAAAAAAAAACTTTTTGGCAAATAATAAGAAGATGAAATCAACAAATCATAAAGTCAAATAAATTCATATTTTCACATTTGTGATATGATATCTGGGTAAGGACCCACGGAAATACGACAACTTGGTAAAGTTAACAGAGAAAATATCAATCCAATCAATGGCAACATAATATATTAAGTATTTAACATCTTTATTCAGGATAACAAGATCAGTTAAAACTGTTAATCAATGTATCTAATTATTGGATAAAGTGGTTAATGACTTTAACGATCTTTTCACCCATGGAATAACCTATGTACTAGGCTGTGAGGTGCATGGACAAAACCCAGTGTGTTAACAACTATGTCTGGTGACAAAGACTACGCCCTAATGACGCCATAGCTCCTCTGGCTTAGAAGGAGCGAGGGTGGAATTGGGGAATAGTCTGTGTTACTAGACATAGTTGTTAACAGATTCTCACTGTCTAGTACCTGGGCCAACGAGTGAACGGACGTGTGAGGACTGGCTTTGGTGATGATTTATCATGAATTTATGTCATTGCAGTTCGAGTACTGCGCATTCCTTGGGTGTCCTTTTCAATATTTCAGACACTAGAAGAGAAAATACAAATGACACAGGGACAAAGATAGGAGAGAAAGACAAAGAGATCAAGAGAGAGTTGGATATAGAGACACACAGACAGATAGACACACACACACACACACACACAAATAAAGAGAGAGAAAGAGAGAGAAAGAAAGGGAGAGAGAAAGAGAGAGGGGTAGAGAGAGGGGGTGAGAGGGAGAAAAAGAAAAAGAGAAAGAGAGAGAGAGAGAGAGAGTTGGAGACAAACCTGACGTGCTATTATGTGCAATAAAAGTGAGTGCTACCATTTTCTCAACGTTACCATGGTATCATTATGGTACCATCGGCACGCACGCCCGGGAATGGTAAATGTACCATTCTTCTGTTCCCCCTCCCTCCCTCCTACAAGCTCACCTCCCCTCCCCCCCCCCCCTCTATCTCTCTCTCTCTCTCTCTCTCTCTCTCTCTATCTCTCTCTCTCTCTCTCTCTCTCTCTCTCTTTCTCTACCTCTATCTCTCTCTCTCTCTCTCTACCTCTCTCTCTCACTCTCTCTCTCTACCTCTCTCTCTCTCTCTCTCTCTCTCTCTCTATCTCTCTCTCTCCCACACACACACACATACACACACACGCACACACACACACACACACACACACACACACACACACACTCTCTCTCTTTGCCTCTTTCTCTCTCTCTATGGTCCTCTCTACTCCCTCTTTATCTTCATGTCCTTTTCCCGTCTTCCCTAATCTCTCCCGACCCCTTTTTCCTGTCCATTGTTGAATAATTTCTACATATGTGGTAAAATGATTATTCCCGCTTCCCCGTCTCTCTTTCTGTGTCTCTCCTCCTCCTACTGCCATCTCCCCTTGTATTCTTACTCCCCAACCCCTTCTCACTTTCCTTCATTTTCTATCCTTTCCATCCCTCCCTCCCTCCCTACCTCCGTCCCATTCATTCCCGCTGTCCCTCCCTTCTCTCCCTATCTTTTCATTCTATCCCAATCTCCCACTCTCACCCCTTCCCTTCCTTTCTTCCACCCTCCCTCTTCACTCCTTGCTCCCCCCCCCCCATCTCCCTCTCTTACCTTCTTTTCCCCTTCCTCTCTCTTCCTTCCCTCATTATCCCCCCCCCCCCCTCTCCATTCCTTCCCTCCTTATCCCCTCAATCTCCCTTCCTTCTCTCCTTCTCCCCCTCCATCTCCCTTTTTACCTCCTCATATCCCTCTCCCTCTCTCTTCCTTCCCTTTCTCCCTCTCCCTTCCTTCCCTCCCTCTCTCCATCCTCCTTTTCTCCCTCCTCTCCATTTCCTCTTTCCTCACTCTCTGCAATCCCCCCCTTCCTTCCATTTCCAACCCCCCCTCTCCAATCCCTCCCTCCCTCTTCCTCCTCCCCTACCTCCCCAGTCTCCCTCCTTCTCCCACCCTCTCCATCTTCACGCTCTCCAAGCGGCCCAGGGAGCGGGGAAGTTAATAACTTGGAGCATCAGCAACCAAATAGATCTCACTCCAGCGTGTTTGCTCAACTGTTTGCGGTGTGTAATAGATAAATGCGTCATGCGAGTGTCACCCAAGTTACTGTTCAACATCTCCGACATGTCTACCAGACACTTTGTGACTCCGATACGGAGAGAGGGGGAGGGGTGAGGTGTCTCGTGGAGAGCGCCCCCCCCCCCACACACACCTCCTATTCTACTCATTGTCCTAGCCTTACCTTTTTATGAAAGCTTTCGTCATAGTATTACGTGCGATATGTGTCGAATCGTGTTGTGTTATTGTGTTGACAATTCATATTGATAATAATGATAATCTGTTACATATCCAAACGAGGGAGCTCGAGTTCCAATGTTGCCCGTAGCAACGCAAGTGCTAGTAGCCGTTGCTATGGAGCACAAGGGTTGTCCCACGCATTTATGAATATTATGTGGGGCGAGGGCGGGGGAGGAAGGGGGGGGGGGGTAGAAGGTGTGGTAAGATTGATGTACGTGATAATGATAAGTCGATATTAAGTCTGTTCTTTAACCCTTACCCTGCCTTGTATTGAAGATCGCAATCCCACCCCTGTGCCAACCAAACTCTCGGTCAAGACTTTCCCAAGGAACATGGTGAATGTAACTTTTCAGACTCCAATTCTGTCCCTTCTTATCGCATAATACTTGTCATACTCCCCTTGTATTTAATTCCTGATGGTTAACAGTATCTTGAACAAGTTTAAGAATGCGATATGGATGTAAGGTAGACCAAAAAAGGGTGAAACGAATTTTAAAAATAACCGTCGTATACCTTACATACACACCTTATTGTTGTACAAGTACTTTTGGCGAATCTCGTAGACCTGAATTTTTGCTGGAAACAAGTCAACCTTGATCATCCCTTCCTCGTCATATCTCAACAAAGAAGCTATCAGTCATTGGGGCTAGGATGTGAGTGAAAAAGGGGACCCCTCCCCACCTCCTATCCCCACCTCTCCCCCTCCCCCTCCCCCCTCTTCACCCGCCTTCTAGTTAATGCGATCCGCGACTCTATGAATCGCGAGTTTCCGCCCAATTTTGAAATGCAAAGACTGAACCATGATGTAAGTGCGACGTTCTGTTTCAGGCTATTTGCTCGTACACTGCTGGCCTAGCCTACAGCCTGTTATGCATTTAATGCTGTCTTCTCCTAAATCCCTTCTAGAAATGCATAAGATTACGCCCCACGTTGAAGTGTCTGATCTAACAAGACTAATGGGTGATAGCGTAATCCCATACCATACATACGCATCCTAAACCGATGACGTCGTAGTGTAACCGATAAAGTTAATAAGATCATTTGTGTGGATAATTAAAATCACATTTCTTTTCCAACCTCGATAAATTGAAAGAAAGTTTGACGATAATGGAAAATAGGAGAAGGGAAAGAAAACGAACAAACAAACAAACAAAAAGAGAATGCGAAGAGTATAGAATAAACGAGAACGATTTCTAAAAAAAAAAAAGAGAAAAAAAAGTGGGAGGAAGGGTGAAATTGATGCGAATAAAAAGAAAAAGAAGTTAGCAAAGTAAAGAGAGAAGAAATTTTAAAAAGCAAGCAAGAAAGAGAAGTTAAAGGCCGATGAGTAGAGAAAAGGATTAATGATTAATGGAACCGAAAAATGGGACCTTCATGGACATGGAAAATTCCATTTAACAACATGATCTCTAGACATGCTAGTGGTTGTACAGTATACAAAAAGTATAATACGTAATATATATAGTACGTATAATTATAATCTAGCCAGAAAATTTGAAAGTAGCATTAAATTGTTTCGTATTCCCACCAATGGATGCAATGCGAATAAGTCTTGGTCAGAAGGCGAACTCTGCCCAAAGTACGCTATCATAGTACAATTTAAAGGGCATATACTGTACTGGGAAGGCAAAAAAGCCTTTAAAAGGTAATTGTTAGCAATCTCCTTGCTAATGGTCTTAAATTCATGTATTGTCCATTTTAGAAGCTTGCTGAAAGTTATATGCCCTCAAATGATCTACATTTGGAGTAATGAGTGATCAAATCACAAATCCTCAAAATGCTCGGTCCAAACATTTTGAGGATTTCATCATTAATCATTAATTCATCCAAATGTGGATCATTTGAGGGCAAATAACTTTCAGCAAGCTTCTAAAATAGACAATACATGAATTTAAGACCATTGGCAAGAAGATTGCTAACAATTACCTTTTAAAGGCTTTTTTGCCTTCCCAGTACAGTATATGCCCTTTAATGATGACCACGCGTTGTCTGATAAAAAATATGAAGAAAAATTCTAAAGCGTTTCATTGTGCTATACCTGAAACTCAGCATTAACGTTTAGGATTATTCAAATTTACCGCGGGGCTCTAAGAAACCACCATGAATACATTTACGAAAATTATTCATCACTCTTTTGATTATTACTTTTTATGAACAGCGGTGCGTAAAATTTTATTGCGAGATGCCTTGATCATGGCGATATGAAATTGGCTTTTTAAAATGAAACAGGCGCCGTTTGTTATGAAGGTAATCCACCCTCGTTATGGTCATTTATGCGGATGTTAAGTTGCAATGATCGTGGGGGGCGAAGCCACTTCATTTTCGCAAATATGACGCTCGTAAAAAATACTGGCCGAAAATAAGCAATGTCCGTTTAGTGCTGCGGTGGGCTGGGTGGTAAGGCGTAAACCAATCGTGCGCGCGTGCCGTGAACAAAGCCGCCCCGCGCGCCCGGGCGACCGGCTACCGTGCCTGCCCCCCGCGCGTGCTGCCCGTTGTCCCACGTACTTCACGTGTACATAACAAACAATCGGGCTTGTTGATTTAGTCGAAAGCTAAGCCCCCATATCACTTGCTGCTGTCGTGTTCCCGTGTTTTCCCCTACCCTTGTCGAATTCGTGTCCTTCATTGTTCGGTTTTCCTGGCTGCTGCTGCTTCGGTCACTGCAAAAAGCACGCTTTCCATGTTTAAAGACACGCACACTGAACAAATATAAACCGCCGGCGCCCGCTCTTGATGCTGACATTAGGTGATGTTAACTCTTGCAGTGTCAGACGCCGTGATGGTACAAGGATGGCGTGTTTCACAACACACCCGCCGTACTCAAAGACTTAAGGAGGTCTGATCAAGAATGACTGAAACCATGACAGCGCAGAGACAATAGCCTGAAGTCATGACACAATACTCCTTTTCTATTAAATCATTATGTTTGTTAAACAATTTACTGTGGTTTAATCACCGTTTGATTTCCCCCTTTTGTGAGGATAGAGCGATGTTATTCAAAGCAAAGACAGCTGAAATGGAGTCCGATGATGTATCAAGATGTTTGCAATGGATTTACCATGAATGCCAATGAAGAGACAAAAAGTAATTGTGTTTTATTTTGGTTTGACGCGGATAGATCTTGGCTTTGGAAGGTGTCGTAATATAAGGAAATATGGGAGGGATTCTGCAAATAGCCAAACAGAAACTCAATGGGATAATACTGGAAATATGTCACCTGGTTCTTAAGGGGCCTTGGTTGTTTGATAGAGATGAAGAATTGGGGTGAAACAAAGAGAGACCGGGAAGGGGAGGAAGTTAGAACCGGGGATGGGAGAGAAAGAGAGGGGGCGGGAGGTAGAGAGAGGGGGGGGAGGAAGAGAGAGAGAGAGAGAGAGAGGGAGAGAGAGAGAGAGAGAGAGAGAGAGAGAGGGGGGGGAGAGAGGGGGAAGGAGAGAGAGAGAGAGAGAGAGAGAGAGAGAGAGAGAGAGAAGGAGAGAGAGAGGGGTAGAGAGAGAGTGAGAGGCCAATTAAGGGAAGGGGAAAAGGGATGAAGAGAGAAAAACAGATTAAGGCGGAAAGGGGGTGGGGTAGCGGTGAATATACGATTAGAACAAATAACATGAATAGAAAAGGAAGAGTAAAGGAAAGGGAAAATGAAAGAAGTCAGAGAAAAGGTTTTTATGAAAAAAAAAACCTCATAGGCCTAGGAAGACAAAGAGAGAGGGCGAGAGAAAGAGTTTGGAAGGGCATACACATTGGTAAATTACAAAGGCAGAAACGTCGAAGGCATAGTGAAGTGAAAGAAAGAGAGAGCGACAGACTGAACAGAAAGAAAAGGAGAGAGAGTGAGAGAGAGAGAGAGGGAGAGAGAGAGAGAGAGAGAGAGAGAGAGAGAGAGAGAGAGGGAGAAGAGAGGGTGAGGGAGAGAGAAAGAGCGCACGCGAAAACAGAGAGAGAAAAGAGAGAGAGAGAGAGAGAGAGAGAGAGAGAGAGAGAGAGAGAGAGAGAGAGGGAGAATACGCTTGTCATTAATATGTCAATTAAACATGCTTAACGGCACGAGGCAAGTCAACGTAATAGCGGTCGCTTGTAAGAGGCTGCCCATCCAGCATGCGCGTCCAGCATCTGGTAGTTGTCAGAGCAGCTCGTAAAAATGTCCCTCTCCATCGAATTCCCCAGTGACGATGAGACTGAAGACACCAGTAATTAATTGATTACGTCATTTGATTACAGCCTGATTCTGCTATGTCTACGAATAAAAGCGAAGTCAATTGGCGGGTCTTGCTCTTAGACGCCTTGTTAACTATTCGCCTTCTTAATCCTTTGTGTACCACGTATGTCTTTTCCCCCGCACAAGTAATACACGCAAATCCCATAGAGCAGCAGTTAGTTTATCTGGCACACAGAGGGGGAATCCTAATACTACTGTTGCTCCTCTCATTGTTCTGTGTGCAAAAACCATGTATGTGTTAAATGTCGCGAGCTCTCCCCACAATGCTTGACCCAGACGATGTTGTTGAGCAAATACGAACATGCCAATGAAATAACTGAAATAATTTAGAATGCATTTTTATATTCATCATTTTGATTCTTGAAGCTTAGTTACAGTGGGCATCGATATTCCTACTTCTGTGAGCTGCCTTGTGCATTTTCGCATCTGTTTATATGAATGAATTGTATTGAATTGATTGAATTGATAATGGTTTATTCAGAAAAAAAGTACAAAATGGTAACACTTCGCGTATCACAGGCCGAATTGAGTGTGACTTTTTAATTTTGACATAAAAAGAACTCAAAAATTATATTGCATGAACAAGCATGGGGAGTTTAAAAAAAGAAGAAGAAAGAAAGACAGGAAGATAATCGTACACAGATAAATTCATATAATTTTGATGGCTGATCATTTCATGTATCGCGGAGAGCCAATAGATGATACAATTGTTGTTTTGATGTTGCCCTCCACAGTCATACGATTAAGTGATCAATATGTTAGAATAATAAGCGGAAGAAAATAATACCAGGCGGGGGTTTGAACGTGTACAGTATATACCGCTTGCCGGGAAGCGACACTTTCCACTAGGCTACCGCTCGACTGAAAAGGAATATTCTGTATTGGGAAGTCAAAAAGCCTTCAAACGGTGATCGTGAGCAATCTTCTTACCAATGATCTTAAATTCATGCATTGTCCATTTTAGAAACTTGCTGAAAGTCGGTTGCCCTCAAATGATCCACATTTGGTGTAATTAGCAGTCAGAGCCGTTCTCCGATAACGGAGAATGAACAAGTTCTCCGAAAACGGAGAATATGTCGCATTCATCGAGCCTCCGTCGGTTCACCTACTTTCGCCTACGCGTGCAAAGTGAATGGCAAACCGCGACCGTTATCCAATTAAATGATTTTAAAAATTCATATAAAAAATGCCACCGGTTAGATCATCGTGTAAAGAAATTATGTTAACTAAACAATATTAAGGTTTCATCACGAAAAATTAAAAGATGATCTATCCAGTGGAACTTTTGTTATTGGCAAAATGAATCCGTACCCGAGCATTCAATTTTCAAATTGTTATGCAGATAGCCTAATTCAATACGTCGGGATTATTATTCGTCAAACACGTACAATACACATACGCATTTACCGTAGCGGTTAATGTATGGATGCGCTATTTTGCATGTGAGGCTTGCTTCAAGCATTTCAGACGTGTTGTGATAGGGATTTTGGCTTCAAACTCGCAGCGCGCACACATAGTTTTCAATTTCGAATAGTACAGGCAGCCTGGAAGGAGAATACGATCTAACGGCTCAGCGGGAGCAGTTCGCATCGAATTATTCGCGCATCACCGAGCGTTCTCCGAATATGGCTAATAATGGACACATGATGGATTCGCCGTTTCGGGCGAAAGGACTTGACTGATTAGTACTTAATGTTCAAAATGATGTGTAATTTAATCACTAATGACACCAACTGTGGACCATTTGAGGGCAAATAACTTTCAGCAAGTTTCAAAAATGGACAATACATGAATTTAAGATCATTTGCCAGAAGATTGCTCACGATTACCTTTTAAAGGCTTTTTGTCTCCTAGTACAGTATATTCCCTTTAACAATTAGCTATCTGCACATGCGGCCCACCACCCACACACAAAACAATACCCATAATAAAACTTGACACCCATAACCTCCAAAATAACAAGCCTCTATTCCGATATGCAAATTAGTCCTTGCTTGATTAGCAGTGGTTAGTGATAAATCGATGCGCTTAATCGATACGCCATCGTAGCCTGACGTTTGGACATGACTAATTTTGACTTATAAACAAGCGCCTAGTTCTCACAAGACTAAATACGCTTTCATTTTCCTTTCTTCGTATGTTAAGGCGAGACAGAGCAGGAATTGAGAATGATTAGTCTACTGCAGCCAAACCCGTTTATTGAATATTGTAGTTTGGATTAAAAATGTCAAGCAGACTGGTAACCAGGCTAGGCCACCGTGGCAGCCACACGCTGCAACGCGATAGACATAGTTTATTGCTCGCTCATTAAGCATGAACGGGAAGTTATTAACGATTACGTGATTCATCATTACCATCCCGTACCCCTTTGTCCTCCACGCTTGTGCTGTTTCATTGACTACCTCAGTGTAGTAATTGGTAACCTTTGCAACAAAACCTTTTATAAGTTAAACGTTTGCTCCATAAATTATGTTACAACACCATACTGTCGAAACACATGCTTGTTTTTTTTCTTTCGTATCACTTATAATAAATACGAACGTTTCTTCATTACTTTTCTTTTCTTTCTTTTTCTTTTCTTTCTTTTTTTTTCTTTTTACTCTTTCGTTTTTTATTTACTTTTTATTTTTTCTTTATTATGAATTATGTATTTATTATTATTATTATTATTATTATTATTATTATTATTATTATTATTATTATTATTATTATTATTATTATTAATATAATTATTTTTCTTCTATTTTTTTTGGAGGGGGGGTGGGGGGCTGAGGGTTGGTGCTGGAGAAATGCCACAATAAAATACATCTGAGTATTCCATGCTTTGGGCTTCCCCCATTCATCAGATCAATGTTTTAAGATTTCTGTGTCAATTGTTTGTAATGTAGGCCTACCATGCCGCTCTATTGTGATGTACCATGTATATGACTACTGCAAAACCATGAATAACGTACAATGCTTCATGAAAATAGGACAGACTATGAAACTGTTTGGCATACGCCTAGAGATGGCGCTGTTGCATGACTATCATTGGCTGCAATGTCTAGTTATGATGGTTACCTCCGAGGTGAATGTAAATTTATTAGCATACTTTCACTTAAAATGCATATCGGTTACAGATTTGTGCGTATTTGCGTTATATGTTTTCTACTTTCTGATTATAAATGCGTGTGTAGATATTGGAAGGACCGAATGTTTGGACACGCACCGCTGTTCTAGAGACATTGGTTACATTGGTTCAACAGCAGAGAAGTTTAATGTTAAAAACCTCAAAACAGTAAAACAATACTAGCGCCTAGTGACAGTACAGTCTGTGGGACGGCATCAACGGTTGAGGTACATTTTACAAGGGCTGTGTAGATGTTTCTAGGAGTTTTTAACTCTCTCATTACCATTGGCATGAAGATGTGTAGTAAGCAAATGGGGACCGGTAACGTGTGGGTTAAAGAATCTCGATTTCGTGCCGTGTTCTTTACACAGGTCCTCCGATGGTGCGCCCCCTACCGAACGTAACCGCCATCGACGGCACCGATGTCTCCCTACACTGTCACGTGGTCGGCTTCCCCATCAACCTGATCGCGTGGTACAAGGGCCTGACGCTGCTTCCCGCCACCATGCGTCACACCGTCTTCACCAACGGCACGCTCATCATCGAGGAGGTGACCGAGTACGGCGACGAGGGCGAGTATACGTGCGTGGCGAGCAACGAGCACGGGCAGAGATCGGCGCAGAAGATGGACCTCAAAGTCAATGGTGAGTTTCCAACAACACAAAATACATGCAAGGATAATCATTATATTTATATGAAAAATGCATTTTTGGTAAAATTCCCACTTTCACCTCAAGTCGGCCCATAATACGCCGCGCATCCACGTTCAGATATTGTTTGCAGTCATGTCCGCTCAAAAGGTAGCCCGTCCCTTTTGCCGACCTAATTCTGAAAGTTCCCTGTCTTTGTCACCATTTGAGAGAGAGTGGTTATATAACCTTTCTCTGGAATCGACAAAGCGTAACATTCGATTTTGAGGATTATCTTTGATAATTGATCGAGCTTTCTTTTTGCGTACCACGATAATAGTTAAGTCACAATGAAAACTAGTTAGATTTCCATTTATTCTACGGAAGGTATAGTACCACTGACCTTAAAATTTCACAGATGGTGTCCAATAGATACGTGCTGAATATGTGCAAACTCTCATGAAGTTTGCAAATGTTTGTAAAAAGGACGGGCCATCTTTAAGTTTGGTGCGCTGACTGCAAAAAAAAAAAAAATCGGATGCCTATGCACGGTGATTTGTGGGGAAAATTTTCCCTGTATGCGAACGGATGATTGATATTTCAGGTATTGATAACTGCTCAAAACAGCAGTTCCCCTGAACAAAAATCTTTTACAGTGAAACCTGTGTAAAAAAAAAAAAAAAAGACAAGACAAGGTATGTAGATTTCAGAGGGATGTGGTCTTTATGTGCAAGTTATTTTAGTGTAGGTCTCAATAAAGTTCGTATTTTTCCCGCATTTGTCAAATAAACATGTATTTCTACTTGATTTATTTTTCTTGCTCTTTACTCCCTCTACCGCTCGTTCTTACCACCCCGGTAGTCCCGCCGGAAATCAACCCGATCTCACCGCTGACCTTGCGGCAGGGCCAGCGCACGCAGCTGATGTGCATGGTGCAGCGAGGCGACCTGCCCATCCTGTTCCACTGGTACAAGGACGGCCAGCCCATCCCGCACGGCGTAGGCATCCAGATCGTACCGCATACCTTCTCCAGCTCGCTCATGATTGCGGACGCGTCCACGGCGCACGACGGTCAGTACACGTGTGAGGCGAGCAATATGGCGGCTGCGGTCAACTACACCACTAGGTTGACCATCCAGGGTAAGTAAGTTGGTTGTCAAGGGTTAGCCCAAGTTTTGGCCGATTGTCATCGAAAACGCGCACGGCTTAGTAATGTCTTCACACGGTATCAATCTATTGACAAAAACAATATTCAATTATTGTTTTTACAATACTGAATATAAACAGCGAGGAACAAAATAAACACTGATAAATACATAGTTCTCTAACTCTCTCTTTCTCTCTCTCTCTCTCTCTCTCTCTCTCTCTCTCTCTCTCTCTCTCTCTCTCAATAATGTTTGTATGTGAGTCATTCTCTTCAATCTTTCCTTCATGCATACATGACCAAACACCTGCATGCATGTAGGAAACGCTCTGTTTGAAAGCCGACTATGAACCACATTCATAATCTTCATCCGATGATTATATACCCGGACCAAGTTGTAACCAAACATCAACGCCAAGTGTTAGAGAGACAGCCAATCAGTTTTAAGCATTGTTGTTAGTTGGTACAGATGCTACCATAAATTATCAAGTTACAATGATTGAAAACATACCTTTCACTCCTGGCAGTTCCCCCAAGATTCGTTGTGGCGCCTCACAACACCGCAGTCGTTCTCAACCACACGGCCGTCATCTCCTGCGTGGCTGACGGGCGCCCTCAACCCGATGTGGTCTGGAAGAAAGCACCAGGTAGGACGCCAACTAGGATTATCAATTTTTTATAGCCTTCATGTACAATTTTGACTGAGGAAACTTAAAAGGCCACCACAGACGTCACGATCCAATCAGTTGTTCGACTCTACGCCTGGCCAAATCGCAGGGCCCAGTCAATGGATTTGTGCAAGAAAGTGACGTCACATTTCTAGGCCCTTATGTCTGCAGGATCGTGGCCAAATCGTTCTGTCTGCGGTGGCCTTCCGTGACACTGACATGCTCATTAATCATTCGTTTGGCAGACAAAATCCTGCTCTATCAGATTCCGTTTTAGCACTGGTGTTAAATTGAATTATTGCTTAGGCAAATAAAGAGTTCACGGGATTGGCGGAAATGATTATACCAGCAGAGAGGAAAATGTGACGGAACAGTAATGATAAGCACGTTAATAAGATAAAACGTGAGACAACATTGTATAGAATGGAATAGAATTTTTAAAAAAAAGTATGATACACTTCTATTTTTTACGAAGGAGACATTGGCGTAAAAATCTATTTGAGAGTAATTATATGAAAAATGGTTGTAAAGCCAGTGCTTTTGCGTCTTGGAAGATTCCTTATTCCGCTTTCATTCAGGTTTTGTGTTGTTGTTTTGCTTTTTTTTTCACTTTTTCCCTTCAGGTCCTACGACCAGTAACTTCCGCGATCTCCCGGACGATGAGCGATTCGAGATCCAGGCGAACGGCTCCCTGGTCATCCACCAGGCCAGGGTGGAAGATGATGGTTGTTACCTCTGTCATATCAGCAACAACGTGGGCATGGACAGCAAGACGGCTATTCTCACTGTCTTTGGTAAGGCTGCAATATGGAGATCACTTTATTGGTTTTGGTTACCTCTTTCCCTCGTCATACCTCTATGTCTCCTTTTTCATTTCTTTCCGTCTTTCTTCATTAATTTCCTCCTTTCTTTCTTTCGTTTTCTTAGGTTCTCTCATTCTTTCTCTCTCTCTCTCCCTCTCTCTCTCTCTCTCTCTCTCTCTCTCTCTCTCTCTCTCTCCTTTCTCGCTCCCCCCCTCTCTCTCTATATATAATTTATTAGCATGAATGATTTATCCATTATGCCGTATAATAATTTATTATTATTTTTTATTTTTATTAATTGGTATATAAAAGACTGATTAGCAGCACAGGCTGAAAGCATCAGTTTACAAAAGTCTACATTAAGTGGGCGAGTTCAATATTAAATATTCATGCACAAACAACAACAAAATCAATTTTACCTACAATAAGTACAAGGGATATGACATATACAAAAATATACAAAAACATGTATCAATGGGTATTTATAACGAAACTAAACGGAAACAAACCAGGCCCAAATAAAGTGAAGGTGAAATTGACTGAAATAATGTTTATAATGGTTTGTTTCAATTAAAGAGACAATGAATTAAAAGACATCAATCAGTCAATCGTGCCGAATACTTATTTTGATATTTTTTGCTTTGAAATTGATTCAATGTAGAAATGAAGAGAGAAGGTATCATCAACAACAAAATTCTATTATTGAATCACGCCCTCAGTTCCGGCCACGTTTGAGCAGCTACAGCAGAACGTGACAGTTAACCTGGGCCTGAGCATCACCTTGCAGTGCAGCGCAACGGGCCACCAACCGCTCGAGATCCAGTGGTCCAAGAACGACGTCCCCTTCAACCGCCTCCAGACCCGCCGCTACCAGATCGACACCGACACCGAGAGCGACAACGTGATGTCGAGCATGACGATCTTCGCGGCAGAGCGCGATGACACCGCCACCTATATATGCTTGGCGGAGAACCAACACGGGGCCGATGAGCACGTTATTCAACTATGGGTGCAAGGTAATACCCCCCCCCCCCTGCCCCCAATTTTTTCCTTTCATAAAAGATCATATTTCTGGTTATTTCGGGGCAGATGAACACGTCATCCTTTTATGGGTGCAAGATATTTTTCCTATATTCATCCACAAAAGATAAAGTCAAAACGTTTTATAAATAGCACCACATAAATGACAAGAGAAACAAACCATAAATGTCTCTACGGAAAGGTTTTCTTGATAATTACGAGTATAAACACGTGCAGTTTCCATTTTTGTTATCTCAATGGATACAAGATGAGTTGTCTTCACACATGTTACATTTGGTCTTTTACCACAGACGTTTGGTTTTGCTGTTTCTTTATTAATGAATTGCTTATTTCCCCTTATTCTAACAACAAAAAAACTTTGTTTTACAAAAAACACTACAAGTAAAAACAAGTATAAACAGATACACAAAAACAAATATATCTACAGTAATTAGTTTGCTTCTGTTCTTGCAACTTCAGTATCAGAGGGTTGTTGTGAAACCTTTAAGATCATTTTGAGGAATGGGAAAATCAATCACATTCTATGTTGAAACACAAAATGACTATCACTATCATGGTCTTAACATGATATGAAATGAATTATTTATCATTACAGAAAAACCGGAGCCCCCAACGGATCTCTTCGTGGTGAACAAGACGAGTAGAAGTGCGCTGTTGTCATGGCAACCCGCTTTTGACGGCAACAGTCCCGTGACGGGCTTCACGCTTGAGTACAAAAACGATTCCGGTGAGCTTTCCGAATAAACTGATGTTATACAATGTATTTTTGTCACTTCTATATTGCCAGTTAGGATTACATTACTTGCTTATCATAGTGGCAAATATGTTTGGATGGCGCAGGATGTTATCTGTTTATTTCAATGGGTGGCCATTACTTGAACTAGAAGATAAACACGATTTACAATTTGTTCCCTCAATTACTCAAGAATCGTCTTTAGAGAAGGGTATTGCAAAAAAAAAAAAAAAATCGTTTCTGTTTTTGTGTTCTTAGTACTCTAGAACCGGATTCCCCCCTCCGCTATACCGATCACTGGATCCGTAGCTGATACACATGATAACTATATCGATAACTTAAGTATTACATGTCTTGTTAGGCTCACAGTCTCATAGAACTGCTTCTTTTAAAAGGCAACATTTATTTTCGTGTGTGGACATTCTCCATAAATTTCTCTTCCCTGACCTCTGACCCTTAGACCCCTGGCAGGCGGGACTTCCCCAAGCCCATGTGCCGGCGGACTTCATCGGCTACCAGTACAACATCACCCGTCTGCACCCCGCTGACACCTATTACGTAAGAATCTTCGCCTTCAACGCAATAGGCATCAGCGAGCCGAGCCAGGAGATACTCTTCACCACAGAGGAAGAAGGTAGATGATTTTATTTAATCCCTTCAGTACCAAGACAGGAAAAACCCATTGACTTATAACATATCATGCATTTATGATGCTTGGAGGTTTAACTCGATGCATGTCACGTGTGCCTTTTGTAAAAAAAAAATAAAAGTAATGCACACCTACACACGTATCCAATAGACGAGTCACGTATTTGGCGCACAAGAGGTTACATGTTTTTAATATAATTTTGGTTTTTTGCAAAGAAATTTTAGGCATACACCCAGTAATAAGGATAGCGTGCTCCATCCTGTAAATGAACGAAAAAACGTTGGTTTGTTTTGTTTTGGTTTGTTTTGGTTTGTTTTGGTTTGTTTAAGTTTGTTTCCAGCAACTGTGCACCCATCTTTATACAAGTTACATCATATGTGTAGAAGTATTTACCCTTTTCCAATAATCTTCAAATTGGCAGCCTTTATATAAATTATTTCCAGTCACATTTTTCCAGCAAACAAGCGCCGATCTTTAAATTGGTAATCTGTAACTTTTATTAAAAGTCACATTTTTTTTCTAGCAGCCATAACCTACAAATACACTTTCACATTATTCATGAAAGTCAATAAAGGATATGTTACATATGATTTATTTATATTCAATCAATTTCTCTTCCATTTTCCACTTCTTCTGTTCAGCTCCATCGGGGATTCCCCTCAACATAAAGACCGAGGCACTGAGCTCGCAAAGCATCAAGATCACGTGGCGAGTGAGTTAAACCAATGAAAACACGTATTTTCAGGACCCCGTTGCATAAAACTTTTAACTGAGGGTAATTTTGCTATTGTTTTAATAATATGAACATTACAATCCTACATATTACTTCAGCTTTTCCAGAGAATTGTATACAATACATTGCCTTTACTTCATTTTTTATCCAGCAACCACGCGCCGATCTTCAAAACGGCATCCTACTCGGCTACCACATTCAGTACCGTGACCCCGACTCCCCCTTCCAGTCCCGCATCGTGCCCGTGGTCGAGAGCAACTACATCGAGAGTCGAACCTTGACCCACCTCCGCAAGTTCACCCAGTATACCATCCAGCTCCGCGCCTACAACCGCGTCAACGTGGGGCCCTGGTCACCTATGCAATACGTCACTACTCTAGAAGATGGTAAGATTATCTGTTCTTAATCCAGTGAATATGCTTGAAATGCATTGTTACATTCATGATACATATTTGATGTATGGAAAAGCTATTCAAGCTGTGAAACTTCGTTGAATTTGAGCCCTAGTTGACCAGGAAATATGTTAGCACTCAGGAAGATGGTAAAATTGTCTAATCTTAACCCATGAAATATTTTTCTTATCAAGTCTACTCTAGAAGATGTTAAGATTGTCTGATCTTAACCCATTAGATACACTTATCAATTTTAATCTGAAAGATGGTAAGATTGTCTTTATTTTGTTCGATATTTCTTCCATGAAAAAAAAAATTGTTACGTTGATTTCAATTGGATATAAGAACAAATAACCACACGGGCATGACGGACGTATCTCGCTCGCCCATGTAATCTGTCACGACCGTGCAAGATGATAAGATTTTCTTAACTTATTATGTATTTCCGTCATTTATATATTGTTCTTTTAAATTCACCCACTGTTAACATATCTACGATGGGAAAAAAATTAAATAACATTTGTTTTTATGTTCAAGTGAGAATGTAGGGGCCCATGTAATATGCTAATAGTCATTGATACTTTCTCTGTCTTTGTTTCTATTTGGATATATATCTCTCCCTGTCCGTATATCTGACAGTCTTTGTATATCTTTCTGTTCCTCTCACGTAGTCCCGAGCGAACCTCCGCAAGACGTTTCGGCCATGTCCTTCGGGTCAACCAGTATCATCGTGGCGTGGTCGGCCCCCGACCAGCAGACCCTTAACGGCATCCTACAGGGCTACCGTGTATACTATAGACCGGTTCGCGATGACGAAGGTAAATCAACTCTCTCATTACCATTGGCCTAAAGATATGTAGTAAGCGAATGGGTTATTCACAGTCTGGTAATGGAAAGGTTAAAACACTAATGTGTTAAGTTATACATATACAGTTCATGCTGCAACTATTCGTAAGAATGTGGTATAATAACTTTAGTGACATTCATTTTCACAACATGCGAGCTCGCGCCACAGGTCTTCGAAGTTTTCGAAACGATTAGACAACCCAGTAGCAGTTGAATTGTCTCGGGATATTCGCAACATGTATAATTTCTCTGATTCCATTGAATAAACGGTCTTACATTGTTTAAACTGCCAACACAGCGTTCTCCGACCAGTTTAATGACTGGAGGGGGTAAATACCATTTCATTTAATCCTTTCTGTGACCGCCAATATTGGTACCAGACCATTTCTTATGCAGTTGATTCTTTTTAGAGACTCGCAGATCTGTGAGACAAGAAAACACATGAGATTCAAAACCTGTTGATGTCATTCACCAATACCATTGAATAAAGATAAACTTTACAAAAATGTATATAGATTTGTACACTCATGACAGCATCTCTTCCTAAACACCTTAAATGGGCAGATGGGGGGGGGGGGTCAAATCGGTTCTATTTAACGATAACGAAACGTCGTAAAAAAAAATTCAAGAACCGTAATTATTGGCAGACCCATTCTGTGGTGACCACGGGTGCAATTCTAGTTTGATTTCGGAATCACGTTGACACCTAGTGGAGGATTCATCTCAAAATAATGTAATCGTTCAACTCAATCGATACCACGACGCGAGGACGATAATGCGGGACTGCCGCTATGAAGTATCACCTTTTTGCTTCACCACTACCCATTAACATTCCTTGTTGTTTTGTTGTTCTGCTGTTTACAGACGAGCTCGACTCGCAGGTCTTCCAGACGACCGATCTCTCCGCACAGATCCACAACCTGCAGAAGTTCACCAACTACAGCTTGCTGGTCGTGGCTTACACCCGGGTGGGAGAGGGCGTGCGAAGCGAGGAGAAGATCGTTAGGACAGAACAGGATGGTAAGGCTCATCAACGTAAAAGGGATAGCTCACCTGGAAATTAATTTGGTTTCAATAACAGGAGACACATGAATGAAACATATTAGTGAAGGTTTGACGTAAATCGGGAAAGAAAATCATTTGATATTAAAGTTTCGATTTTGCGACTTCACGTGCGAGGTGCTCTCATGTTGTTTACAATTTGGGGGAAAATTTCCATTTTCTCATAAGGATGTTTACTATTTCATCTGTGTGTTTGATATATTTTTAGACACATATTTTTTACGCACATATCGCTATGAAAAGAATGTATTCCTCCATCAAAGAACATAAAAAGGCAATTAAAAAGTCATGTATTAAACGTTATGGCAAGGGGACATTATGAACATATTTTTGCTCCATATGTTATGATTAAAGTGACCATGATTATAGACTATAATTTTAACTTTTTCTTTTATTTATTTGGAATATAGTTCCGGAACCGCCAGCAGATATCAAGGCGCACGCCGCATCACCGACGAGCATCATGGTGTCGTGGCTTCCTCCGCTCTTCATCAACGGGATCCTCGTCCACTACCACCTCACCATTCAGTACCACGAGGGAGAAAACGAGGTAGGAATATTAATAACTGTGGTAATTATGGTGTTCCATATTATTAATTCTTATAGCACAATTAATTACATTTGCTCCAAGCGGGTCTAGTCTTTGATTTTATTTCGAAGTCTAGATCAACCGAGCTTCCTTTCTAATACAGCTAGTACATTTTTTCAATTGAGTTTCCACTCAAACATCAATCCGTTGCGAGAAGTTCTGTATGTAGCTTCACTTGTTTATGACATGAATGCAAAACATTTATCAATAAAAACACTTCGCCTGTTTCACTTGGGTTGGTCTTTGTAAACCTTTTGACAAATATGCCTCGAACCATAATATAATTAACTCCTTCTCTATCAGTCTTCATACTACACCATGGGAATGTGTGCATTACAAGTGCAATAATGCCGCGAGAGAGTTAAAGGCCAACCCCAGAGGGCAGAAGACACGATTTTGCAACGATATTGCAGTCGTAAGTCGTGTGAATAAAAATGTGACGTCATCTTATCGCACAAATCCAAACACCGGGTCCCGCGTTTCAGTCAGTCGCGTAGGCGTGCGACTGTACGGATCGTGCTGTCAATACGATGGGCGTAAATTTTCTCTCGTTGCGTTCCCTTCCTTAGATCGCCGAGCACAAGGAGTTGAGTCCTGACACGTACTACTACCTGGTGGAGGACCTCCAGACCGACTACGAGTATGACTTCTGGGTGAAAGCCAGCACGATCGTGGGCCAGGGCCAATCCAGCCGCATTGCCACCGAGATACCCATGTCTAGAGGTGAGGGAGAGAGTAAGAGAAATCAATTGTTGCTAGCGATATTGGACTTCTAAGTATACGTATTTTTCGAAAATGTATTTCTTGAACAGAAAGAGAAATCCCCGGGAAATGATCATTATGCACGTGAATTGACTTGTGTATAATCATGTTAAGTAACGTTGTATATATAAGAAGAACATATGAAGTTGCGAAAGCGCTGAAAATGTAAATGTAAACACGAAAAATTGATGCAGACTCCGGAGAAGAAAAGTTTATCAATATTTCGGTCTTAGACCTTTATCAGGTATATAATAGAGAGAGAGAGACATGGACACATACATATATACAAACAGACAGACATAGAGAGACTCAGATATAATTTATTTGCACACAACGACACCAGTGTTGCATCCATAATCTTATTTCATTTTTCTGTTTTTGTTGTCCTTCGACAGTGCCTGCTCGTATCATGTCCTTCTCTACGACCTTCACGACTCCGTGGAAACGTGATGTCACGCTGGATTGTCTGCCGGTCGGCGATCCGGAGTTGAGGGTGGAATGGAAGAAGAATCGGTAAACCAATCATCCCGAGCGTTGGATTATCTTCGGTCTTGAATAATATTCCATACCGAATATAGGGGACAGTCGTCCAATAATGCATAATGCATCGCTCAGCGATGTTAGCACTATATAGACTCCTATCATGACGTCATTTCTCTTAATAAAAAAACATGAATATTCAGCAATATGTCAGCTGGGTTAGGGTTATTCATTAAGCACTATAGACTTCCATTCATGACGCTAGTCTCATCGAGCTCAATTACAAAGTACAATAAAATGGTGTAAATCTTTTTAGGCCTACTATAGCAACTTCTTTTATCGAGACTTATCAATTTCATGAGCTTATTATCTCCTAGTCATGATTATTTATTGGGGTAATTGGTTATTAGTCCAAAACGATTGCAGGTCTATTGTTAATTTATTGTTGTGTAAATATAAAATTAATTTTAACGGGTATATTGTTAATCAAGTTAGTTTGATTTATGCGGAATGTGGGATGAGATCCAAACGATAAATAATTGCGCTTTTTATCTATTTTTTCCGAACATGTATTTGTTTAAAGAATCACCATGATTATCAATATGTCTTTATAGTACTGACATAACAATTAATGGTGATCCCTTCTTCGCATATAGCTTGCCAGACGTTATCACGCCCGAAGGTCGCATCGATATCCTTGAGAACGGGTCACTAGTCATCCACTCCGTACAGACCACGGACGCGGGAAACTACACGTGTCGGGGCATTAACGAGTACGGCTCCTCCGACTCCATCACGGTGCGGGTCCAAGTGCTGGGTAAGTGAGGATACTGGCTCAATGCATGTGCATGGCCATGGCATGGGCGCCATCTTATATTACAGGTGCATGTTACGAAGATGGCGCCATTCACACGGAAAACGAATGTTGCATGTCAATGATAAAATGCATGCTTAGCATGTTTACAAACTAATTGCATGCTTTGATAGTTAGATTGAAGAACACCACGCTTAGGAACAAAAGTGACGTAACTTACATTGTAAGAAAGTGTTCTAAAATAAGTTTTAATTTCATACAATTACATTTTAAAAATGAGGAACAGTAATATATCTCTGACTAGAATCATTCATCAAAATTTTGACAAACCATCTCCTGTTCTATTTTAATTAAAGTATGATGTTGATATTCAAATTCCGAAGACCTGTTGGCCCAATCAAATAATATTTCATTATTTTCACATAAATGCATGTCGATGAGAAAGAAGATAAACTGTAGATAGAGCATGATTGATAGAGCATGAGTTGGCATGATGCATGTTCCTATAGCATGAGGTGAATGGTAAACTAACTGCCTGTTTGCATGTTCAATCAGAAAAAAAGGTACAATCCCTGCATGCTTCCAATTAATATCTATACACACCGTTGATCTGTTGATACCCGTGACATGTTTAATATTCAATTTCTAACGTGTGACCATATTTACATTGTGCATGACGCGACCTGACCTAATTTGCATATTTCTCTGACGTCATCAACGAGCAGTGCTGAATGATACGACGGGTAGTAAGTACTAACCGCTTGCCTCCAAGAAACTGTGTGTCGTAGATCAGAGCCATGGTTAACATGGACAATTCTGCTAGATGATAGCTAGATGCTTGCCTCATGTGTGTGTAACTTGTAACTTCCGTGGTCATCGTAGTGTAGATACACAAATAAAGCCAAAAAACGCCAGCGCAGCAGAACAAGAAGGAATATGCTTGCTAAAGGTAGCTACCTCACATCATAAAAAAGGTCTCCAAAATACTTGTTTAGAGCCATCAATGATACAGACGATAATTAAAACTTCAACCGAGTGGTATCTTGGCCTGTCGTGCCTTTTAGAGCTTGCTATATGTCAGTTTGAAACATAAAATGTACCTTATTTATTTGGATCATTTAAGCTTATAACATCGATTAATTATCGGTGAAATCGTGTAAGCATTGGAGCTTGCCACAGCTAAAGCAAGACAAATTCTTTTCAGTCACAATGCGGGTTTTTCAAGTAATTGGTAATTCTATCCGTGAGATGGCGTGACATCTGGACCCCGTTGCATAAAACTTACCATTAATGGTAACTTTGCTATCAATGATTACTATCATGGTAGCATCACTTGATAGGCAATCAAATTTGAGGTTTCCATAGAAGTTGTCATCGGTAGCAAATTTGCCATTAGTGCATTTATGCAACAGGTCCCACATGCAGAAAAAAACTTCAAAGACGTAAATTTCACATTGTGACTACTAGCAAGCACCTTCCTTCTTGGTCATTATATTGCCAACCATACATAGGTGTCGCCAGAGAGAAGTGGGGGGGGGGGGGGAGGGGGTGGGGATGGGAACGTAGTGAGGGCTACAGCCTATTTAGCTGCACCAAAACGTCAACGAACCTATAGCTCCGTTTACAAATTAGGCTCCGCTAACAGGAAACTATTCCGCTGAAAAGGTTTTATTGGTAACGTAATCATTCATATTGTGAAATATATTTCAGGGAAGGGGTTTCCCCCTTTTGTTTTGGTGTTGGTTTCATATGGATGTAAGAAGGGATTTTTTTGCGACGATGAACTTGATTGTTGGTGATACTGACAAGGTGGCAAATTCCTCACCCGCCACCCACCCATCCCACCTCCCAACCCCCCCCCCCCCCCACCTCCCCCTCTCCACAGATGGCACCAAATCATTCAAGAAATTCTTGTCATATCATGTCATATCACGTCATACATACCATATCATTTAATTTCATGTCACATCATAAACATTTAGGTGAAAAGCACAGTAGTTTATGTTCTTGGTGTGTCCATAATTAATGCACATGTTACACGCATTGTTATCCCTCATACACCTTGATCATTATTATTCACATTTTTGAATAAGTAGAGGTATGCAAAATATGCGTACATTTCTGCTTTTAAAATGATCGATAAGGAAACCCCAATCATGTCAAATCTAGGCACAAAATTTGAGCCATGACATAGTTGACAAGATTAAAGAATACCACTATCATAACATCATCACTACTAATAATATTTAATTTTTAAACACTTCGGCATTAAGTATAACATGTACACATGGTACAAGACCTGTATGTTCATCTTACTTACAAATCTGCTCCAACGACACGTAACTTAAATATAAATTTCAACCCAAGCAGAACTTGTGTTCATATCATCAAAGTCATAACGTGAACAAAACAAATATTGTTACATTGCTGTATACATCGTGATATGTGCCTCATGAAAGTTTGATCTATTTGCAAGTTTTTGGCGTATGACAGAGGGACGTATAAATAAGTCTGGCTTGTTTGAAATCATGAAACATATATAACATTGTGAGTGCGGCACGAACATTAGTCTTTATTCATCATGTTCATGTACACTAATGTTAAAAGTCATAAATGGCTCACCACAGTATTTGTTCCTGCATGTCTGCATCATCACTGCATGCACATACTCATGGATTTCTGCAATACATGAATGATCTTATTGTAGTTACAACGTGTACTGAATATTACAATTTTGAGCCTTCATATGTCACATTCATATATGACGTTTGTCTTCACGGCAAACGTATTGATTGCAAAAATAACATGCTAATTGTGATTGAAATTGCATTGCTATGCGATGATCTGCATTTTATTACTGCAATTATTGTAACAATTATGAAGTAAATTATATACATATATTGATTACATGTTAAAGGCATCGAATGTGTTTGCTTTTATGAGTTAATTATCAAATGTGCGTGAGTAAAACAAAATATAAGATATCGAAAATACTGATATTGATTGCAGTATTCACCAGTTAGTTATAAGAGTAACGATTTTTGTATTAAAATGTTAAAAGATTTAGTAGTGAATTATAGAACATTGTGTATTGTGTAGCCATCCATGGGATTCTCGGATATATCGTTCCATTTTATCATGTTCTCTATTCAATGCCATCCGTACGAGGTTATGGGAAGTATATAATAGTGATATCATGGCATGTGTACAGTGTACAAATACATTGAGAAGGTAGAGCAATAAAACTTCATCCTAGTTTTAGATTCTTTTTAACGACTTCGGAAAGTTCCATGTTAGAAATTATTTTATATAAAACTTTGTTGCTAGAAGTGATTTACCTTCAGATATAATATATCTATGGTTACGGGTATATAGTTCGAGCGTTGAATTAATTGTCCATTGTTCTTCTTATATGTATATGAATCAAGTTGCAAATATACATGTTTCTGAATATCTGAATCATTCGATTGCGATGCATATCCAATGATGATTGACCTGTAGCTGGTAGATATCTTTTGTTAATCATACATCATCTTCTTTTTCAGTACAAATTTTTACCTATTTGTTTACATTTTCTAATAATTCTCTCCTCTCCCTCGTGTTTCCTATTCTGTCCAATCCTTTCCCCCTTCTCCTTCTTCTTCTTTACTTAATATTTCATGTCTTTTATGTCTTGATTTGTGTCTTTTGTTTTTTTTTCAATCAGGCAGTATTTCAATTCCCTTTATCGTTTTTTATCTCCCCCTCCGCATATCTCTGATAATATTTTTTTCGAAACTTTGGGGTTTTCTGGTCTGATATAAGTTGTTAGCTTCTTTGATAATTCCATCTTGGTGTTGAGATTACTAATTCTTCTTCATTCTCTGTGCCATATTACAGCCCCACCCAGTCCCCCAGAGCTTACCATAGTATCCACATCACATGACGCCATCCAGGTCAACTGGAGGTCAACCGGAAATGGAGGAGCACCAATCACGTGTAAGTTTGATACGCGTTTATTAAGTTTATTCATTCATTTGTTGTCCCAATTTAACAGCTTCATTTCGTAACGTAGTACTTCCTCTGGAGGAGAGAATATAGTTACACACAAAACACACACACACACACACACACACACACACACCACACCTCACACACATAGAAATACACACTCCTATAATCTTATATTGGTTCGACCAGGCCATTGGTATAATGGTCATCATGGCTTTTCCTGCTGACAAAGTGAAGATCTGGTTGCCTTGACAACTGTTAATGATTAATAATGATTAATAACATAATATTGATAAGTCACAATTCGGTACTGTGTCCAGTATTATATATAAACAGTATTCGGTCTGCAAGAGAAACATATTGCTCTGATTTTCGCGAAACTTCCTACCCTCGGTGATCTTTCGAGAAAAAAAGAGATGCTATCATCCTTATCTAGGGTCTCGTGATTATAGCATGGTTTTGTGATCCCCTGGTGCCAATAGTTTTTACCGCGCATGCCCCTTGGAGCAGTATATTTGTGAAGACAGGTAACATTTCTCGTTAACCTTTCCTTTTTACAATTTAACAGCTCTCCTACCAACGGAAATGTACAATTTTGAAAAAAAAAATAGATAACATGCTTTGATCCATCGGCTAGCGTCTTAGGAGTATACCATGGTTTTGAGATCCCCTTGTGCCGAAAGTTGTAACCATGAATGACATGTCATTTTGCTGACCTCCTTCCCTTTACAGCATATGAATTGTACTATCAACGCACACATGAACAGACATGGGAACGTATTGACGTGAATGCGTCACTGAGGAGCTTTCGCGTCACCAACCTTCTATGCGGTACCGGTTACCGGTTCTACATAACCGCGCGGAACAAACTGGGTATCGGCAAACCGAGTGACATTCTGCCCATTAACACAGACGGAGAAAGTAAGTAGATTTGAACGGACCCTCACTGACTTATATTTGAATGCATGTGTGCATTTATGAAAAATAATGTTACATGGGGATTAGGTGAGAACAGACCGTGCACTGTTTATGTTTATGTTTATGTAAGGTATGGTTTTGTATGAAGAAAAAAAACATTTCGAGAATTACTTGAGTAATGAACAATGATGAATATTATGCAAAGGCAAATGTTATCGATGTTATATTGTTACAAATTTCCGGTCGTTGAATTAAAATTTTCTGGATGAAACAAATTTAGGCCTAATGGTGATGATACACTTTACCTCAAAATACATATCATATCATTTAAGTTGAATCATTAACCTAGCCCCGAGTCTCAGTCATACTTCAATGATTACTAAGGTCTTCATCTTGGATGGCGTGATAGCTAAATATCTAGGTGAACTGTTTGTGCATCAGTTGTGCACAAATGCATCTATGGCGCTTAAAGGGTTAACTAGGTATCTTTCTTGAAAAAGAAAATACGAATACCTACATGAATCAAAATACCCGCCGCTTACTCACCTCCTTGAGTAATATTTCGTCGTATCCTTTTCTACAGTTCCTATACCGCCCTCTAAAGACCGTATCGTGCCATTCAGCAACGCGACAAGCATCACACTGGTTCTTTCGAGCTGGGGAGGAGGTGGATGTCCCATCGAGTCGTACGGCATACAGTATCAGGTACAGCCCAGAACTATCCTTACTTACTTTACTGTACTTTAGCCGAGTCCTTTCCGGTTTCTCTTGTTACGACGGACCAGCCCTTCCTATCAAGCATTGCCCTCCCCAGGTCGTTAACACCCAAACCAGTGTCCTCCATTAATGTGTAAATGAAAGTTTTCGCTGGTCTTTCCCTGCATCTCTCTCCATGCGTAGGTCTCCACAACATGAGTTGGAAAACAGGTTCATTCTTTCTTCTGAACAGTGGCCAGCCAGCTTTAATCTTCGTTGCCTTATTTTTTAGTGATGTTTGGTAGATCGATATACAAATCGGTATTGCTTATATGGTGCTCTTCATCTAACTTGATGTTCAGGACTGTTGTGAGAAGTCGGGCCTAGCAGCCATCCAGCTGTCTAGTTTCTTTCTTGGTTATCGTCCACGATCCACACCAATAGAGCAGTATGAGCAGTAAAATAACCAACGACCACGAATCCCCCGAAGCTCCCTGACTCGACCCAGGTCTCCGAAAATAATGAAAAACATTTTCTACTAGCATCCAATATGAATTGCATGCTTTTGATTCTCGATACAGCCTGTAGTGAAAACTCATCCTTAATGCACCGCGCACATTCTACCCGAATGTGCTTTCCTGTAAACTCAACCTAGTTCAAAGTGCTCCGCTTCATTTATGGGATGTACCTCATTCGTATTATTGATATTTTCCTTAGGAAGCATGGCCAAAATATGCAGTCTAAAGCAATTGTAACAGCTTTGGCATTGCAATTGCATTGATTGTTTTATGTCACTTTAATGCATAACTCGATCCCGATAGTCACAATTGTATCGCTTTATCCTGCGTAGGTGTTTGGGCAAGAAGAGTGGATCAACATTGCTAACAACCTACCCGGAAATACCAGAGATTATACAGTGGATGACCTTCGACCTCTGACCTGGTACGTCTTCCGTGTCACGGCTGTCAACACCGCTGGTCCCAGCGTGCACCCCTTCCGGGTCTCCACCTCAGCCTTCAGTGGGTCAGGTACGCCCCACCCCCTGATATCCCCCCTACCCCCCCCCCCTCTCTCTCTCTCTCTCTCTCTCTCTCTCTATCTATCTATCTATCTATCTGCCTACCTATTTCTTTCACACACTATCAATCTCTCCGTTATATATCTGTTTCCTCTATATCATTAATCTACGTCGTTCAATTTCAATGTTGAATTTGAAACACTTATTTTCTTCATTAATACGTTTTAAGGTTAATGCAAACGAAGAAGGCTTCTCGTCATACACTTGGATAAAAATTAAAATGATTACATAGTATGATTATCATTCAGATTCAAGAAATAAAGGTAAAAAACACATGAAGAAGGCGGCAAGAAAGCATTGCAAGAGAAGCTTGAGGCAGACATAGCTTAAACGAAAGCAAGATACATGCATAATGATATAAAAAACCAAAGTGCACAAAATACATCAGTGTTTGCATGGGTGTCCATTTGTTTGTGTGTGTGCGTGTGTATGCTTGCGCGTGTACGTGTGTTTGTGTCCGTATATGAGAGAGAGACAGACAGACAGACAGACAGACAGAGAGAGAGAGAGAGATTCATCACCACGCATTTGATATGTCACCGTCAAAACAAATGTGGCTACAAGGGAGAGATAATCATAATAGATATGATTTGTATGTTTTCATTGGTTCATATATTCTCACATATCTCTCTTCCCTCTCTTCTACCCCTCCTCCTCCCCCTTCGTCCCCAGGTACCGCGCCCCCGATCCACATCAAGCAGGGCACCAGCCGCCCCCTGGCCTTTTACGAGGACCCCCGCCTCTTCGGCCCCATCCTCGGGGTCCTCACCATGTTCGTCATCCTCGGCTTCATCAGCTACTTTGTGCACGGGTGCCGTCGACGTCGGAAGAAATCGCTGAAGTCGCAGCACGTCGTGGTCGAAACGCTGAGCGGCCGAGAGAGCAACGGCAACTCACCATCGTGAGTTTGGCTTCGACATTTTGCTAAATTTTTACCTGTTCGATTAAAATTTTTACCAAGTTGATTTAAACTTAAAGAATGACTTTTCATGCTGATATACATCAAAAGTGATTCTCATTTTCTTTCAACAAAAACACAATTATTTATGAGGCTAATCGTTCACTGTTTGCTGCCTATTTCTCATTCTCATATACGATTTGCACGAATTTATCTTTCATCTATTAAGCCTCCATTCAGAAATTCTATTTACTTTTTTTGTGTGGTTTTCTCATTTTACTCACGCATCGATTAACTATGTTAGCCCGTTTGATGAAACCATTTATCAATATCATCCATCCATCCATCTATCCGTCCCTCCGTTAACTCATTATACGTTATACTGTAGGTTTTTTTTTTTCTCTCTAATGGTTAGGAATACATGTACACATAAATCATGTGAAGTAGCAATGTTTCACTGTATCCATGTATGTATGCTTTTGTAAACAAAAATATATTCTGTTTATGTAATGAAATGAGACAATAAGCGCTCTTTGGAGGGAAAAAATGGGGAAAATCCCATAAAGTAGCAGTGTGATTAACACAAGGAGGGTTGACTATTTCAACATGCTTTGCTTTTATGACGTCACAGGCAACGGAACAATAACGACCGACCGAGTGTAATCTTGCCGCCGGAGAGGGAGCCATTTTTGGGAGCATACGAGCGAGCCGACACGTTAGCAGTTCGACAGACGCCCTGGATATTCAATGCTGACGAAGGTAAACCCTACAAGTATTAGCATAATTCCATGATAACACTACCTTAACGGTTTTGCAACATTAATTCTCCATTCAAGGCTCTGCCTTATGAAGTTTTGCGAAGTCCAGTTCCCTATTTTTGGGAGGGGTGTCTCATATGCAAAAGTCATGAAACAGCAGTATAAGTTATTGATAGCGATAATGTGTATGAAATCTCACAATCATAGCTTCACGAACATTTTCCGGAAAAGTGAAAACTATCCTTGTTTACGTTTGAAACACACGGACCATAGTCTACATCGCATTGTCCCTGTCAGCGCGCGATTTGGGCTTTGTTCCTTTTAAACGCATGCACTGTAGAGCGGACCATAAACGACCCGCCCAAAACCTCCTTGAAATTTATCGATCGTTGTGATTTCATTTCATGTCAGTTTCTGGTCCTGTTTTTCGGAAGGAAGTTATGATGCAATATCTTTTTTTTTTTTCATTTTCCGTTGGTTTTACAAAATTTTGGTTTTTGACCTGCAAAAGGCCCTGTCTCCAATGGACAAATTTACAATTTATATCAAGTTTGCGATCAATCGCTACTCTTTATAATGTATCATAAGGCAGAGCCCAGGTTTCTAGTTGTAAACAAGATTATTAACTCTTTGTGTGCCACATTTTTCTTTATTCACAAGTTTTGCACACAAATCCCATAAAGTACCATTTTATCCGGCACTTAAAGGGTTAACACCTTTACTAGGGGGAGTTGATAGTGTGTCAATGACCATGATTAAAAAAAACCGCCGGAGAATTCAAAATTGATATCACGGTCTCATGACCTTCAACTCTTTATAATTGTGTTATGTGTGTATTTTTCACGAGTAATGCACCCAAATATAACATCTGTATGCGGTGAAGGGCATAATGGTACTTAAAGAGCTGCAATATGCATACATACTTTACTGTTGTCCTAAACCCTTTTGCGTCTGACAAATTTTGTTGGCACTTCCAAGACGTTTGCATAATAATTTCATTGATGTGATACACCTAATGGAATTCCGTTCTGTATCGATCAAATGACATTGAGATGGTATCATGCAGATGAGTGACAGACGTCATTGAACCGCGGTCTAGACTGATATAATGGTATTCAGATATGTCACATTGCATTATAGTGCGGGTTGTTTTAATTTATATTTATTTCATACAGGATCGTGTATGCCAACCCTATATCGTTACTAAAGGATCATTCACTCTTCTATAACTCATTGGTACATTCTAAGAAAAAAAGGGTTCGCAAAAGGTGCTCAATCTGGCACGTAAAGTGTTTCCTCTGGGTTTCTCTATTCCACAGAGGACGGGGACTACGCCAGTGAGCCGCGGCGCCACCATCATCGTGGCCTGGCCGACCCTTACGCGACGTTTGACTACCACGATGGCTCTATCTACCCCAGCATGAGCACCTTCCGGTCCGACGGCTCCAGCGCGAGTCTGAGCGACTGCGGGGCCGTGGGGGGCATATTGAGACACCAGGAGAGACTGTATGATATCCCACCCGAAGAGATCGCAAGACTAGGTAGGAAGGAGAGAGTCAGAGATAGAGAGGGACCGAGAGAGACAGAGAGACAGTAAGTGAGAGAGAGAGAGAGAGAGAGAGAGAGAGAGAGAGAGAGGGGGGAGAGAGAGAGAGAGAGAGGAGAGGAGAGGAGAGGAGAGGAGAGAGGGGAGGAAAGAGGGGGAGACAGAAGGAGAGAGTTGGTGAGAGGAGAGGGGAGGGAGGGGGGCAGTGCGAGTCTGTGCAGCAGTTGGGGCATCCTTATACACCAGGGGGGGGTATTCCGAAAATCCACAGAGATAAAAATTTTATCTCCCCAAAGATACAATGTCCTTAAAATATTTGATCTTTGGTATTCCGAAAAACATTTTAGGAAGATTTTAACCAATATTAATGAGCGCATGCCCTGCGCTCCTATCCCAGAGGCAGCCAGTAATAAACGTCCTCTCATGTCTTTTGCATACATTAACTGAGGGTGTGATGTCATGAAACTGAAATGGACATTGCGCATCAATGTCTATCAGCGCGCCTTATTGCATTTGATGCGCACATGTGCAAAAAGTTGAATGCGCGAATTATTTTTGCACGTAATGCTATGGGCGTAGGCGCGTACGTCTGGAGATAAAATTGCTTGGGAGCAGTTGTATCTTTTATCCTAACTTTTTTTCCTAAGTGCATTTCAGAATACCGATTTACCTCATTTGCATAAAATTTTTATCTCGGAGGCTCATTTACATAAAAATTTTATCTCTAGCTCATTTGAATAAAATTTTTATCTTTTATTGTAAGTTGGCTTTTCGGAATACCAAAAGATAAAATTTGTCCTAAGTCCTTGAGATACAATAAAATTTTTCCTAAGTTCGTTTTCGGAATACCACCCCAGGAGAGACTATCCCACCTGCATAGATCGCTACACTAGTTAGAGAGGAGAGGGTGGAGGAAGGGAGAGAGATGGGAACGAGAGGGGGAAAGATAGAGGAAGATGATAAGAGATAAAACCAGAGCAAGAGAAGGGAGAGAGAGAGGGGGGAAGGAGAGGGAGAGAGGGAGAAGGGATACATACGGGGAATTCCGTGGCACAAGAAGAGCTGTATGAGAATTGCAGGGATCGCTTGAATAGGGAAAGGATGAAACAGGGGGAGGACAGAGAGAGAGAGAGAGAGAGAGAGAGAGAGAGAGAGAGAGAGAAAGAGAGACAGACAGACAGAAAGGAAGAAAGAAAGAAAGAAAGAAAGAAAGAAAGAAAGAAAGAAAGAAAGAGAGGAAAAGATATGGTGGAAGAGAAAAGAGAAGGGGGAGGTAGGATCACTAATGTCATTCTCTCACAATTGAAGCCCGTAACCTGCCACCACACCCCACCACCTTTAAACCATTGACTCATTTTTTATCTACCTATACATCTTTTAGTAATCAATTCATCCATTTAATTGTTTATCAATGCATTCATTCACCCGTTACCACCCTCTCCACTACAGGTTACTGCAGACGTTATCACACGTACGCACGCCTTGATGACGTCAGACCGCCTCGGGTTCCAACCGGAAGTAAATCGGATGGCCCCAGCTCTCAGCCAGACAGCTCGTCTTCTCCAACACGAGGTATCAGTCTAGATTTAATCCTTATATATCGATGTTATCCTCTCTCGAGAATCCTCTAATGCCCCTTCTGCCCTCTTTCGGGATCTCTCTCCTTATAGCCATTCCGCTCCTTGGTTTTATCCAACCCAAAGTAAGTCGCATGGTCCGGGCCCTGTTTTTCTAGATTTAAACCCTTTAAATGCGAAGATGCGCAATTCGTGTAATCTCGCAAGAGGTATGAATAAATAAAAATAGACGAGGCGCGTGATGGACAGTTACTGAAAAGTACATGGTCCGCAAATGAAGGTCAGGATGAAGTTTAATGTGAATTGTACATATTTTTTAATGAAAGCAAGAGAGTCACTACTGTCACTACAATCGCTACGGGTCTATGGACTCTGCCTTGAGGACGCTCTGTGATAATTAACGTCGAGGTTTTGTTTGTCTCCTCTTTGTTTCTGCCAGGAACCAAGCGGCCTAGCAACGGGTCACTGTCGACCACGAACGAGTCGTCCAATCGCGAGGAGCTCGAGCGCTGCTTCGTCAACGGCATGCACATCGAGGCGGCCCAGCTGGAGCTTCGTCACCGCGACAACGAGCAGGAGCGACGGGAGGAGTGTTCGCAAGGCTCGCGTACGAGTTCATCGAGATCGCACGCATCGCGTGGCGATCACCCGTCCGTCACCAACAGCGACATCGAACACGGGATACGGAACTTCACGGCATCGCCCCCGATGCCCACGGTGCCTGAGAGCATTTACGCCCCACGTAGATACGTACACACTCTCGATGGTGGGTACAATGTTGGTGGTTGGGGTGGGAGTATTATTATTATTATTATTATTATTATTATTATTATTATTATTATTATTATTATTATTATTATCAATGGTAGTAGTAGTAGTAGTAGTAGTAGTAGTAGTAGTAGTAGTAGTAGAGGTAGTAGTAGTAGTAGTAGTAATTTTTTTTTTTTTTTTTTTTTTTTTTTACATATTTTTGCCCCAATGGGCAAGTTTATTTTTTTACATATTTTTGCCCCAATGGGCAAGTTTATTTACAAAAAATGAACACGTTTACAGAAGTCAAATCATATCGATTATTCAAACAAATACATTATTCAAACAAATGTTTCAACATACTCCATTTCAAAGTAAAATCTGTCATTTTCCCATTCATAACATAAATATAACATTCATCTAAATAATAAGTTTGTATTACCTTCTGAATCTTTTTAAAATCGGGTACAGTCTTGTTCAATCTCGAGAAGTATAATTGTTGTTTTACTAAAATGATAATACAATTTAAGGCATCATTTCGCTTTTCTTTATATCCAAACAAAATATTCTGTGGAGTAAATTTAAGAACAAACCTAGGAGATGATATCCACGTTTCTATTTTACTCCAAATATTTCTACTAAAATTACAGAAGTAAAAAAGGTGTTCAATTGTTTCCTTTACAGTATAACAAAATGTACAGTACTCGGTATTGGTGATCTTTAGTTTGAATAAAGTATCATTTAAAAACACAATTCTATTGAAAACTTTGTATTGGAAATACTTTATCCGAATGTTGGTTGTGAATCTGAAGATCATCCTATTAAATTCTGGTATTTTAGTGTGATCCAAAAGAATATTTGAATTTTTTTCCCATTTTGTTGCAATGGTTTTGGCAGAATCTTTAATTCCTATCAAAAGTCTGTATATGCTTTTACATCCCTTTTTATCACGTATTATAGGAGAAATATAAGGTATAACAAATGGTTCACATATTCTATGAGCTAGGTTTTGAAATTTTTGATTAAACACACATCTTAGAGCCTGAGAAATTGAAAAATATTCCAGAACATTGACTTTTACACCGAACTTAGTTTCACATTCAGTTAAAGATATGATATTTCCTTCTCGGTCTATTAAATCATTAATAAATCTTATACCCTTTTCCTGCCAGTGTTTAAAATAAACAGACCTTCCATCTATTTGTATTCTACTATTTTTCCATAAAGGTTGCGCTAACCAATTTATATTTTCGGATTTTTTAAATATCAAAAATAGCATGGCAAAAAATTCTTTCCAAAAAGGATTACTAATCTTTTCCGATATGTTATGAAAATATTCATCCCCATAAAAAAGGTGGAAAGGCTGTCCTAAAGAAAATCCTAACAGACATTCTACGTCATCACATTTTCTTAATAGAATTCTTCTTAACCATGTCAATTTTAATGCTTTATTAAAACAATCCAC
>OZ022587.1:16383112-16493112 GCA_963669155.1 Arbacia lixula
ATATGTACAGTGTGGAGAAATTGTTTGCCAAGAGCAGAAAAAAACCGATCACTATATCGTGCAATGATACAGGTTCTAGGAGTTAAATTGAGATGGCTTTTTACAAGTACGGAGGCGTCGGAAGAAACTGACATTGAGCAGAGAAAGACAAAGACTTGAAGATAGAAGTGTTGTGATTGATTTAAAGCTTCATCTTTTCCTTTGACTCTCCTTTTCATATTTGCAGCCCGGGTGGGCACGCTCAAGCGCGCCATCATCGGGGAACTCCGAGCAGCAGCTCTCCTGAGACGGTCCGATCTCACCCGGTCCACTACCGAGCGCCGTCGAGTCCCTCCGAAGGTTACATCTCCCTTCCGTACGACAGCTTCAGCGCGGCGCACAGCGGTGTCACGGATAGCGACGCAGAACCGCTAAAGCACTACCGACGTAGAGGACGGCCGCAGCTCATATGGACCCCCAGCATGCCTAGCGACCATCATCACTGTAAGTTGGAGTGAGGATGACGTTGGGGGTGTTTGACAGTCTTTCATATACACAATAGAATAAAACCTGCTTTAATGAGCATTTAGACCGTATTATTTTTATTTCCTGAAGCAATATCACCTTTATTTGTATTAACCCGTGTAGGCAAAATGTTTTGGCATTCCATTGTATGCGTGTGTACCATTTGTGAGTAAAAACACATATACAAAGATTCAAAGTAACCATTGCAATAAAGAACACCTTTATACTCTCGATGAGGTTGTATTTCTGTACAGGCTTGGCTTTATCCTATCCATGTATTATGCCTTTTTCCTGTCTTAAAGTGTATAAAAAAAAAGTTGAAACGCAACTGGGAGTAAATTTTGCACTTTAAATAGCATGATTGCGCTTGTGGATATTCATTGACCAGTATATAGGGTGGAAAGTGGAGGGTTTACTTGACACTCTGTATAGTGAAGAGGGCTGATAAAATACAAACATAAAAAAAAAAATATATTGACCACTCGTCTTCCATCACTCCATTTATCAATATCTTTTAATCAAGTATTTAAACTTGATGATAACTATTACTTATGTCTGTTTACAGAATTTAAACTTAGCATGCATATTTTTTTTTCTCTCAGTGCCGCCTGGTTCCATCAGCGATCCCGAAAGAGGGCGCCACCTACGACACACCAACCCGAAACGTCACGCGATCTCTGCGGGGGGTGTCAAGGTAGTGCAGCCCATCTACCCAGAAACGGTGCGCTACCACATCCCCTCCGAGATCCGGGAGGAAGGGGAATCCCCCAAGAAAGATCCGCGTTCCTGCAAGCCCTCGTGCCCAAGATGTCAATGCTGACGTACTCGCCGCCGCCGCCGCTGCCCACGTTGCCGCCGCCGAAGCGACGCGGGAGCCCTGAGGGCAACGAACAGGACGTCGACGAGGAGATCGAAATTCAAGTCATTGACGAGTGCAGCAAGGCGAGTCCAATTGGAGATCAGTACAAAGAGCACATTTCGGTTCAATGACGCGCTCGTGACACATTGTGACGTTGACGCAACTGTACTGCTAAACACACTCTATTTGATATGTATCAAAAAGAAGTATTGTCAGATATTCACTCAAACTGTTAAAGACGTTTATATAATCACTGCCACGCCTCAGTTGTTTGACGCATCTGTGACGTTATAAGAAACGCTGCCATGACGTCGTCTCGACGCTCGTTGTACCACGCGATAGTCGCATGTTTTGAAATAATTGCGAGTGGAACGTTCACACAAGAGGTCGCAGACACTGAAATTGTTAGCCATCGCGTTAAAAAGGACGTTGTACAGTTTGATCGTTGATGACGCTATGAGAAGAATGAACGCACTACATCATGGAGGGCGCTATATCATTGTGACGGATAAACCAAGAAGCATGCTTGTACAGAGATGCACGGTTTCCAGAGGCCACCGTTCGGCGTATCGTCGTAAAACGGCACTAGCGGTGTTATTCTGCAAGACTATTCCGTTGTTGATTACACTTTGCTACCATTGCATGCGTGTGACCATATTGACTTTGTCTGAACGATGCTTAACTACGATTAAGATGACGTATGTATGGGCAAAATGTAATATGTTGTCTATTGATTTCGTTTCATCAGATGGATGAAGATGAATGGTTGTGTGTCGGCTGGTTAAACGACCATCATTGAAAGTGAGGAACAATCTTTGGCATTATCTTTACTAGCTCCTGTAGAATCAGACGCGGTAGTGTAAGTGACTCGCAGCTAGCATTACAATAATGCGCATGATATAAAACGTTTTTCTCATTACAGATGGTGGTAAATGCGTGTTTATATTACATTTATTTTCTGGATTTAGATTAGGTGCGTTAATACCTCTGACATGACTGTAATCCACCAACCTCAACGATCAGGTTTCGAATATGGCGACATCATTCGTGTTAAATTAACTGAGTTGGAAAAATGAAGTTTATGGTCTCAGATATTTTGAGCAATAGAAACATGTTTTCATCTATATCACTGATGAGTGTAATGGAAAATCTTTATTATCTAACGGGTAATGTACTTAAATGCACGATAGAGGAATTTTTATGTTAGCCTATAATCAAGACTTGCGTGTCCATTTCGAGAAAGTTGTATTTGACCAATTAAATGCCATGTTATTGCATTTAACAATATTTTTTATAGACAGTTGGTGTTTAAAGACAGATGGTCTGTATAGACAGGTGGTCTGAAGGGACAAGTGGTCTTTATAGACAGGTGGTATTTAAGGACAGATGGTCGTTATAGACGGGTGGTCTTTATAGACAGGTGTGACAACAACGAAACATGTTTAAGCAACCATCTGCCTTTAAATACCACATTTTGGTCTCCCATGAACGATGTTTTTTTAATTGATCCCTATCTCAATCCTATACGCTGCAGATTGTGCTGCTTTATGGGATTAAAAAGTATTACTCGTGCAAAGATGCATAGGTGGCGTATATAAAGTAACCTGTATATAGAAACCATAGTTCACGTCTCTAAAGGGACTCAAGTCTAATGGTCTTTATAGACAGCGTTTCTTTGCAGATATGTTTGATGGTATTCCAATGTGAAGTACATACGTTACATTTCATAAATTGAACACGCGTTGTTGTTTTCTTATACCTGTTAAATAACAATCTTAAATACGCGTTGTCGTTTTCTATCATATCAATCTAAAACACGCGTTTTTTGTTTGATCTTGCTCACTTGAATCATTTCAAAAAGTCATACTTCTACACACTCTCATGCCCAACATTCTCCCATATTATGCTCTGAGCTTCACACTTAATTTAATTAATTTGCTCAATAATGTCCTGTTTAATTTCTGATTTCCATTTCCCTGATTAATGTCAATATACTTTTTTGTCGAACGGAAATCTCTCTCGCCTACTCCATCTTCATGAATTTGAAACGCCTATATCAACACCAACGGACCATGTGGGCAGTAGATGTATCACGTTCTCATGCCAAGCACCTTCCTATATTACGTTCCAAACTTCACACTTTAAAATAAATTTGACCAACAATTTTCTGTTTAATCTCTGATTCCCATTAACCTGATTAATGTCAACATACTTTTCTATCGGACGGAATTCTCTCTCGCCTACTCCATCCCCATCAATTAGAAATACCCATATACCCTGTGGGCTGTGGACATATCAATTGATCATACATCCTTTATAAGATGAAACGCTTATCTATAACACTCGTCTGTATTAAAACATTCAGGACGAAGGCCTTTTTAGAGCAAGACTGATCACTATTTGGCTTTTAAATTGGCAACATTTTTTTCCAAATGAAATTTTTATGAAGTAACGTAACGTAAATTCCATCATAATTAATAAAATGTCAAAATTATTCAAGCTAGAGCAAAAATCATGCCAATTTGAAGAGCAAAAGACGGATAGGAAACTTTTTAGCCACTTGCCATGTTGAAGATTTAATGCCCTTTTGAAAAATCACTGCGAAGGTAATGTATAGCACAAGATGCCCAAAAGGGATTCATCTAGCGCGGAAATGTATGCTCTTTTAGGGGATGCACATTTTATGATTTTTAACAGTTTATATAAATAGTTACAGCCACAAACCATATTTCTGGTACTTGGTCCCGAATTTAAGTGTTAGATATCTGCCACTCTATGTGATTTGTGAGTAAAATTTGTGAAGAAAATCACACGTGACAAATAAAGGGTTGGCCGAGTACAAATGTCTACCGTGGCATCTCGGAGGTTCAAAGCCAGCTCACAATATCCACCTCGCCCCTCAATATTGACTCCTAATTCCAGGAAAGTGTATATATATATGACATTTAACGCCGTAATGGTCAGATTGTCAAATATTTGCTCGATCTATACACAAGTGCAGCGAGCTGTCAGACAGGGGCATCAATAACTCAAGGGCAATTACTAACAGGACATCAAATAGGCGACCGTATCGCCTAACATACAGCATCTCCTAATTGTCATACTCACTACATTAATACCACCTGGTTGAGAAGGGGTGGGGGTCGGGGTACAGTATAGTCTGGTTTACAGGCTGTGTTGAGCATTTATCATCCTAACAATAAATCGACCCGTTGTGTGCCACAGGTGGATTATTCCACTATTAAGACATACGACTCACAAAAAAAAGCATTTTGTCTGTCAGACAAAGGGTTAACAGGTTCGGCTGCAGCAGGAAATGATAATTAGCCTTGACAGATGAGGCACGGAGATAAACTTGCGCCGAGTTTGGAATTGAACTGTAAAATCAGCCTTCGTGCAACCATAAGCATACTTTATTTAATAGTGTACATGCAATTTCCTGCTATTAAAAGTCGTTTAATTCTAAAGATTTTATCAATTTTAGAGGATTCAGACCTGTTATCCTGAAATCAAAGAAGAATAGAACTTATAATCATGGTAGAATGGCACGTCATAGATTACGCGTCCTGTCATGTGCCAGTGGTCTTTGCCGCTACTACCACTTACCTTAATGATGTCGTGTAATCAAATAGTATAGGATGTAGCATCTATTTTTATATAATGGTTAACAAAATATGACCCTTCTCTTCACGCAGTGCAATTCACCCTGTTACGGTCGGCTTGGTTTGAGCGTGCTTGAACGTTTAAACGATAACATAATTATATAGATGTTGCATCGGAATAGATATTAATATCTCCCGCCTGATCAAGTGATCAAACACATTTTCTGTGGTATGTATCAAGGGTGTCAATTGGCGGTGTGTATGATCGGAATGAGTGTATATGCGTATGACCGTGTGTATAGGTGTGTGTGTGTGTGTGTGTGTGTGTGTGTGAGTATGTGTATGTCTGTGTGTGTGCGTGTGCGTGCTTTTGTGTGTGTATGTGTGTATTTGCACCGACAAAGACAGAAATCAGATAAAAATGTACCTGCTGAGTGAAGACAAACAAAGGCGAAGTATGTGTTGAAATTATACACGTCCCTCCTTTTTAAGCCCATGTTCTTTACGCTGTACGAATATCATAGAAAGCTTATTGGTAACGTACAAATCTAAATCTTAAATGTCAATTTATGTTGGTCTTTTTAGATTCATGAAAACGGCTTCAATTTGCAGCGGCCAGGTGCATGTGCGGGAAATAGTTATACCTTAAGTTCTGGCTTAACCTATAGTGATATTTTCAAGCCGCTGCATGATCATAATACTTTCCAAATTTAGAGTATTTTATAGACCCGGTATCATATCTCTTCTATTCCAATATGTTACAAGCATCTGTGGCTGCATCATCCCGTGTTAACTCTCTTATTGTCATTGTCATGGACACGTGTGGTAAGCCAATATGGTTTTCAAGTAAAGTCGTGTAATGGTTGAAGCAAGCACATTCAAAAAGTATTACATGTGATTCTAGGTTGAGCCGGATTTAATCCGCACGAAAACGATATAGATGTCAAGATTGTATTCATTGGCTTCGTAGTTACCATGGTAACTGCAAAATGCTACATTCACAAGTATTCGAATGAAAACTGCCGGTGAGATTTTTAAGTGTGTTTACAATGGACCGGAAAGCGGACGAGACACTATGGATTAAGTGTATTTAATAACGGTAGGCAAGAGGTGGTCTTCATTTAATTTTTTTTAATGTTTAACCATTCCGTGAAACATCAAATAAAACGATGAAATATGCCTGATGTCTTCAATTGAAGTCACTGTGTAGACTGTGTATACATTAATTTCACAATTCAAGTATTTGTCAGTAGATATCATCAGATTAGAGACGTAGAAGCCTGTGCCCTTGGACACTAGTTAGAAAAGATAGATGTAAACTATAGATTATAGCACTAATAACCAAGCGGTATTCCATGTCAATGTCATTATAAAATGTACGATACGCAATGTGCGACAGTAATATCATTGTTATTGGTATTTCGCTATGCGTTTGTAAAATGCTGAATTATTCTCTAATAAAATATTTGAATGAAAAAATAGGCCATTAACAGTGTGTTGTATTCATGTGTGTTGATGGTATACTTGAATATTAGTGGGGTACGATCTGAGACAACATAATTCGTGCAGAACAGCCATGAACATGACGAGAATGTATGTTGTAAGGGCCACAGCATACGACACGATCCGATCAGTCGTACGGCATCGCGACTGGCTGAATCGCAGGACGTGGTCATGGGATCAGTACGAGGAAATGATGTCGCATTTCCAGTTTAAGGCCCTTCCGATTACACAATCGTGGCAGATGCGTGCCGTCTGCGGTGGGCTTAGGATGCAAGAGAGAGAGAGAGAGAGAGAGAGAGAGAGAGAGAGAGGGAGATGTGGATTAGAGAGGGTAGCGAGATATTTGCGGACAATGATAGTGGTAGCAAGAGGAACATTAAACCAAGTGCAAGGCAATGAGGAGGGAGAGAGTGAGAGAGAGTGAGAGAGAAGGTGAACGAGACGGGGGAACGCGTGTAATATATGAATGACACAGTGAGAGAGAGAGAGAGAGAGAGAGAGAGAGAGAAGGTGAACGAGACGGGGGAACGCGTGTAATATGAATGACACAGTGAGGGAGAGAGAGAGAGGGGGGGTGCGGCTGATGTGAATTACATAAAGTGGAAAGAGAAAGAGACAGATAGAGAGAGTGTGAGAGAGTGAGAGAGAGAGAGAGAGAGAGAGAGAGGGGGGGGGGGTAGACATCGATAGAACAAATGGACGCGGCTCATATGAGCTACATAGAGAGAGAGAGACAGAGAGAGAGAGAGAGAAAGGCCCTTCATGTTTAGGAGTGTGTGCGATTAACTCTTTGTTTGACAGACAAAATGCTGCTCTATGGGATTTGTGTGCGATAGTGATAAAAATCCAGAAGTGTTGCGTTAACCCTCTGTCTGTCAGAATGCTGCTCCATGTGAATTTACTTTCACGCGTCGATTCTGTGGGGAGACGTCACTATTTAGCAGCTACGCTTACTTGCAAACTTAACGCACGTAAGCGGCATGCAGCGAAATGGCTAGCCACGATCAGGGCCGAAGGTTTAGCTTCGGTAAGGATCGTGCATTCTAACCAGGCGGGTAAAATGCGTAAGTGACAAGAAACAATACACAATACACATAGGTAAGTGTCTATCTAAAAAAACTCCACTAACCTAATTAGCTAATTGCACAGAACGCACGCGTACGCGATATGGCAGCGCGCTAGGGATATATCCTGCGTACGACGCGTGAAAGCCTTTAAGAAAGAGAGAGCGAGTGAAATAGGGCCAGTCAATATAATTTTATCTAAAAGCTCATTTAGATTATTAACCAATTGTATACGAGACAAAGAGCTGATCTATAATATTTATGTGTATTATTCATGTTATTTGTGCATAATACATCAATGGAGAATGGAGAGTTAATCAATACAGGAAAGGTAAACACATTTTTAGTTTGCGAAATTGTTCAAGGCTTTTTTCTCAATATAATTATCTTTAAAAAAAAAACTCCATTTACCTAATTAGCTAATTGTACACCAGAAAAAGAGCTGATCTACGCCATTTCTTTGTTTTATTTGTGAATAATGCATCAAGGGCGAGTGACAGAGTTAATTAATACAGGTGCGGTAAACAATCTTTAATTTTGCCAAATTGTTCACAGGTTGTGAACTTGTATCAATCGAGTGTGGAATATAATGTAGTTGTATTAGTCTTCAGCGTACCGGAAGAAATCTTAATCTCCTGTGTACCAAATAAACTGCTGTTCTACGGGATTTGTGTGTATTACTTGTGGAAATATCACATGCGGCACAAAAAGGGTTATTCATTGGAAAGCAATGCAATAATATCATATCGTGTTATTACATGCAGCATCACGTCTTTGTCCAGCTGACACATCAGAACGAGCGAGGAGCGTGCAAACCTATGTCAACTCCCTCTCCTTTGGAAGTCCTAGAATAGCGCCAAGGTTGTCATCTCAACAAAGCGAAGGGGTAATATACAAATAGACGCAAACCGGGAAATTAATAAAAGAACGCCGAAAACGTGCTTTTCCCTATACTGCGCTCAATCCATTCTGCGTTTCCAACCCTAACTGCGCGGCTGATGAAATTTGATAAAGATATCAATTGTGACTGACAACTGTCTTTCTTATTTCAAGAACATATTGAGATATCGCGTTTCCTTTGTCATGGTCGTGCTTTGTTAGCTCATTTTATTTGGCAATGGCTTGTATCACAAATCCAACTCATATGGATTTTATCAGCTTATTCTTATTTCTATTTGTGATAAGAATCTCCCAAGTGCCAGCCAAGAGGACGGTCTCTATTGGGGCATCGTCGGGGCAAGGATGAAGGAGACGTACCCGTGGTCGGGGCAAGGTCGCTAGACATGAAGGCCGCTATCTTTAAGCAGGGATGTGTTATGGAAGGATATGAAGCAACTTTCTTTCTTTGAACCCATGTGCCACGCCGCTGTTCTCATGTGTTCTCAACAGGTGCTGTTCAGGTGTTTGAACAATTATGAACATGATTGTGTGGCAACGGCTTCTCAGAGTGAACAACACAAATGTACAGTCTAATTTCGCTTGCCAAGTTATATTAATGTCATTAATACTTCCATGAGCATAAGAGGTATCAGCAAATACAAATAAACAAGTAAAATATCTCCGCTGCACACAAACGCACACAGCACCGTTAATGATTTTGTGAATGGTTGAATCCCACAAATGCACAGGACGTATGAAAGTGAAGAAATAGGTCAATTTTGTAACTAATACAAAATTGATATGTCCGATTTTTTGAACGATTCTTCATTATTTTTCAAAACAAAAGCAGAGTAAAGGATCTGTCATGATCTGCCTCTAACTTCTTTATAATTTGCAAACAATTTTTTAAAAAACAAAGCTTCTAGAGACAAATGGGCTATTAATGTCTTTCCAAGTGGACAACAGCTAAATGTCGGCCCGGCACATGGAACATCCAAGCATTGTCATGATTATGAAATGATTTTGACATCCATGAACACGCTTTAGAACCCATACAGATGTTCAAATGTATTATGCTCGACTTTCTTCTCCTTCCTAACACCTCCCTGCTATAATGTAATACTTCCGATACGTGAGGAACCGTAAGGAGCCAAAATGTGGAATAAATAACCTAATGAAAAAAGAATCTTGCCGAGTTTTAACAACTTAAAGATTGCCCTCAATACATTTCTTTCCTCTTTATGTATTTGACTTTCCCATATCCTTTAGTTCTGATATTATTAAATTACATGTATTAATGAAAGAAAAGTAGCAAATTGATTTTCTTTTGTTTCTTTCTCTTCAAAACCTGTTTTTTCCTTTTCTTTTTCTTTAACTGCTAAAGTATGTACGTTTCTAGTATGTTTGTTTTTGTTTGTTTTTCTTGTATATTTTATTATGTTCTTTTGATAATGTATTATGTTTAAATGTATGATGTGTTATGTTGTTATCACGCACGGCCCTCCTGAAAAAAAAGCCTTTGCGAGAAGTGGATCACCGTTCTAATATAAAATGAACTGAACTGAACTGATAATAGGGAGTCGCAGAATTATTCGGCATGAGGACACGTCAAGGTACATTTTATGAAAAACGGTACTCATTAATATCAAGGATGTTTAATTCACTTGGAGTGACATCCGCCGTTTAATCAAGCAGGTACTAGGCGAGCTGGAAATACAGCTCGCGGAAATTCTTTCCACCAGCATCGACGCCGCCTCATACTAGCAGCTGCCCTCAGCAATCTGATGCATACACGATTGCGTCACGTTCACCTGGATTTTATAATTTTATTTTATACGAAATTTGATACTTTTCGAGATGGAAATACTAGCTTGGGCGCGGCTGCGCACGTTTTTCATGTTTCTTGTCTGAAAGGAAGATATCTGAAAGTAACGTTTCATGCAATTGTTTAATGGAATATGATGCGGAACATCGTAAAATTGAGACTTTTATACTGTAACGTGATATTACATTTACAGCCTTTTGCCATATTGTAACAATATTCCTCGGTATTACCTGTCACAACTGCGCAAGCATATGGAACGAGGACATTTCCTCAATTTCTTCTGCGCATCCGATTTTTATTGTACGTCAAATCCTGGTAAAAATCATGCAGAGAATTGGCGGATTCGAACAGGGGAGATCAAAGAGATAATCTTTGTAGAGCATTATTTTGTGACTAGATGGAGAGTACAATGAATCTGCACAAAAGAATGCTTTACAAAGAGATTTCCGTTGATCACATGTTCGAATCGGCCGATTCTCTGGATAATTTTTGCCTGGATTTGACGTATATTCTAATTAGGAGGCGCAACATAATTTCTGGGAAATATCCTCACCCCATATGCTTGCGCAGTTGTGACAGTAAAACTTTCAATGAGCTTAGTAAAATTTAATCTAAGAATATTGCCAGGGTAACGTATATAAAGGGTCTAAACGTGATATCAAGTTGCAATACAAGAGTCTCAATTTCCCAATGTTCCGACACACATTCCATAGAAAAATTGCTCGAAACATTACAATATCTTTTCCTTTCAAACAATTAACATGAAAAACGTGCCCTAACGCGCCCAAACTAGTATTTTCATCTCGAAAAGCTTCAATGTCGTAATCGCTTGCCCTCGTTAACTTGCACAACAAGCACTGCGTGACAAAATTAAGAGATTATCAGCGAAATAGGAAATTTATGCATGTATGGGAGTATGCTTAACCTATTGTCAAATCCAGGGAGACATGACGCAATCGCATGTGTATCTTTTTGTTAAGAGCAGCTGCCGATCATGAATATTGAGTGGCGGCATCAAACCTTGTTCAAAGGAATGGATATCCATTTCTATATGTAGGTACCACAGGGTAAGAAATCGGATTTGGAAGGACATTACCAAAGTAATTGATGTAGTGCGAGAGATAGCATTAATCAAATGGAGAAGAGTCGGTTATCTATCCCGAATGAAAGATGACGGATGGACCTAGGGGCATGTACTAAAACAAGGCAGACGAGGCAGGTGAGGAGATGAGATTATATTAAAAGGATAGTTCACCCTGGAATGATTTTTGCTTCAATAAAAGCAGACACACGACAGAAACATATGAGTGAAGATTTGATGAAAATTCGTCAAGTGATAAGAAAGTTATTATTTTTTAAGTTTTCATTTTGAAAAGTCTCGTGCGGGGTGCACTCCCTTATGTCATATATGTTGTGCAGAATGTTTTTCTAGAAATTTGCATTTTCTAAAAAAAAAAAAAAAATACGGATTCTTGTACCCGTTCATTTGATACATCATCGGAAATACGTTTTTATACACATACCTGTATGGAAAAGAAAATCCGTTCTTTTTTTGTTATTACATTGTACACAACATATGGGAGAGCACCTCGCACGTAACGTCACAAAATTTAAATTTCAAAATGTAATCACTGTTTTTCATTTTGACCGATTTTCGTCAAACCTTCACTAATATATTTCTTTCTTGTTTCTGTTTTTATTGAAACCGAATTATTTTCAGGATGATCTATCCCTGGATAGGAGTCTTACATGAACGAGATCCCTTTGTTTTCGAGAACTTCCAATGAATGAACAAGGACATCGTAATTGCTGAATGAAGAGGGCCGGCCTTGTGAATTATTCAATATTCAATTCAAGATTTAAGATTCAAGATTCAAGATTCAAGATTCAATTCAAGATTCAGGACTCAAAATTCAAGATTAAATTTATTTTCTGACATGACCAAAGTAATTGATGAATTACGACAGAAATAATTTAATAAATGGAGGAGAGTCTATCATCTTGCCCGGATGAAAGATGAAGGATTGACAAACACATACACAACTGGAGACCTACACCGGGTATTCATTCAAAACAAGACAGACGAGGCAGAGGAGATACATGAAAGAAAACCCTTTGCTTTTCGAGAACCTCCACATATGAATGAGCAAGGACATCATAATTGTTGATTGAGGCGGGCCGGCCTTTTAACCCTTAAAGTGCCACTTGTGACTTAGTCAAGATTCAAGAATCAAAATTCCAAATTCAATTCAAGATTCAATGCCACTTCTGAAGTTATATTCAAAATTCATGATTCAAGGTTCAACACTCAATTCAAAATTCAAGGTTCAAGATTCAAAATTCAAAATTCAATTTATTTTCTGACGTGACCAAAGTAACTGATGAATTACGAGATATATCAATTATCATAATTATATCGATGAATAGAGTCTATCATCTTGCCCGGATGAAAGATGACAGATTGACAATCACATTCACAACTGGAGACCTACCGCTGGCATTAACTCAAAACGAGACAGACGAGGCAGAGGAGATGATATTGAGCAACATAGGAGTCTTACATGAAAGAGAGCCTTTTGCTTTTTCTGAACTTCCAAATATGAATGAGCAAGGACATCAGAAGTGCTGAATGAGGCGGGCCGGTCTTTTAACCCTTACAGTGCCACTTGTGGATTATTTTACCATTAATACACACAAATCCAATAGAGCAGCACATTGTCTGGCGCACAAATGGTTAAAAACGATGTATCCCTTTTGCAGGACCCATACATAGAACTGTGAAACCACAGTATAAAAGAGATAATATTTTTTCAACTTCCCTCGGTATATATCTTAATTATATACTGACCGTACATTATAAATAATTATGGATATGCTTCCGGTAGCCTTTACAGTATACATTATATAGTACCTGTCGACACTAACGCTGACCGGATTGTTTTCAACATCACAATCTTTGTTGATCAATGGTGCTATCAAAGACATTTCATGCCACTTTGGTAATAACCAATAGTTACCAAATGGAAGATTATATGAATAACTTCATATTTCAGATTCAATTGAATTTATGTTACACCTAATACAGAACCCTAAATGCTGAAAGTAGGAATTCATTGCACGTTAGACTGTGGGATGGGATAGGTCTTACTCGCAATATCCTTGATAAAGATCAAGGATATTGCCATACTAAAATGTTTCCGATGTATCTCATATCACGATAGTCGCAGTAGTTATTACTGATTAATGTAATCGGAATATATGAGAAGATGGAGGACATTCCAGTCAAGTACAGCTTTATTAAATTTTCAACACGAGTAACATCATTTGATTGTTCATTCAATTCAAAGCACTTATCCAAACAAGAATATTTATTATGTAGCGGCACAGGGTTGTGTCAAAGCTGTATGGACATTAGAGAAAGTGTTTTTTTTTTCTCGAAATAATTTCATATTCCGATGTCCACACTAGTTCTCAATAATTTATTTAATTGGAATATATTATGAGAGAATGGAGGACTTTCCTATTGGCAAGTACAGCTCCATCTAATATTTAAAAAGGGATTCATTATTCAATGGTTCATGGATAACGTAAATCCAAAGCACTGGTCAATACTGAAATATTTATCGTATAGCTTTTCAAATTGCTTTTTGGAGCAAATTGATTTTTTTTATTTAAAAAAAGAGCTACTCCTTGAATGTAACCTAGATAGAAATGAATTTTGCAGGGGACATGGTATTAGTAATTCTCCGGACGATGGACTTAGCACACTGCCCGAAACGTCGAGATTGATGCCCCCTCTCTCTCTCTCTATCTGATATTGGATGAAAACTATAGAAAAATTGCTATAACCTTACCACACTTTGCCCATCTCATTTCTTTCTACTTTGTCGTTTGATATTAATTTTGTGACTCGTTCGAAATTCTCATCACCACTTTCTCCTATTATTACCATTTCGTCTCATTTATTTTTTATTTAAACACAGACAACTTAAGCTATGAAGAGTCTTGTGTTACAAAAATTAAAAGAACAATCTCCTTTCACACTTTCTGTTACTTTCGACACCACATACATTGGTCAAATATCCTGTTAGAATGCAACCACATGGTTGAAAGTTCTACTATTTTCTAACTATTACTTATGAGTAAATCTGTAATGTTGCACTTGTAATACATGGTAGTGTTATGTTTCACATTTCACAAATTAGATTTTAATGTTGCAATTATGGATGAGGCAATGTTTTAAATGATTTGACTTTTGGATGCAAGAGCGATACAATGCTTTAAATGTATCATGTGTGATCGATAAAATTATTTTCTTCACCAGTGACAGTGATGTGCAGCAAACTCATACGGCAACACGTTGTGTGCGCAGGAAAATAACACAAACACAAACGCGCACACACACAAACACACGCACACAAACACACAAACACATACAAATTACATGTACTGTAAACGAACATCTACTGATTAAGGAAATAGTTTTCTGCATGTTCCACAGAACGCATACTTGCACATACTCGTAATGACAAAAGCACACGCCACAGGGCTGGGATTGTATGTTTTCTATTTGTTCTTCTACGTGGCATGTTTTTTTCGGGTTGTCACCTTGGGATAGTGAGAATATATGTGACATTGATTGAGAAGGATTGAAATAGATAAGTGCAATGCAAACACATCAATAGCTCACCCTCACTCTTTCCCTCATTCTCTCTCTCTCTCTCTCTCTCTCTCTCTCTTTATCTCCCTCGCTTTCATTTGCCCTCTCAGGTAAATATGTCTCGCCATACATGCTATATACGTACTGTACATTTATTTAGTTTTAGTAAACAAAATGTATCTCAAAACAAGTTTATATACATTTGCCCCATCGTTTTCCCCCACCCCACCCCCTCTCTTCTTTCATCCTTAAACATACACCACACACGTATCTTCCTATATGTCATTAATATCTTACCGCGTATCTCCCTGGAGAAAACAAAACCATACAATACTTGACAATACTCACAGCGAATGTATGCTTCTGCCATCGATCACAATGACAATTTTGCACCAAACATGTAATATTTATAACCCTTTGATATCACCATGGAAATATAAAGGATACATCAATAGGTACAGAGCTTTATATTGAGGTACATAGCGTTCGTGTAGCGAAGAGAGTAATTACTATTCTGCCTTAAGTCTTTGTCTGCCATATAAACTGCTGCTTTATGTGATTTGTGTGTGTTACCTGTGAAAAAGACACCTGTGGCACACAAAGGGTTAACCATGTGCCCGTGGTACCAAGAGCAGGATAAATATTCATTATTACACTCTCTGCGTGTCACACGAGTATTTATTTGTAAGTTTTTCTCACAAATGTTAAAAAGCTATATTTTGTCTGGTATAGAAAGGGTTAAACTAAACCAGATGCTTTTTTCAGTTCTTTTTGTCACTTTCTTTTAAACACATTTCAGAACACCATTAGCAGCTTATACCTCAGCATGTTTACGTCAGGAATTATTTTGGTATTGCATAGCCTGATGTCGTGCAAATCTAAGCCTGCTAAGCTTGTGTCATTTTACCTCCATGTCAGTTATTGTGATAATGAGCACTCCTGCCTGGGTCATAAACGGCGGAGACACACTTTCCACTCTCCATGTTTTGTCAGTGCAGCAGTATAGGGGAGCTTTGCGCATCGCTTAGCTCTCTTTTCCTTTATGTTTCTTTTGCTCATTGTTGCTTCGCGAAGGGAAAAGTAAACATGTTTTTAATAACACTACATTTCTGACAATATATATTCAGTTATTTTTTTATAAGAAAGAAATACTCTTTCACCCATCTTACCTTCTGCAGCTTCATACACCCATATCTAGGACGCGAACTATGTGTCGATTGTTGCAGCTGTCTTGATTTTCGTTTTGATGCGATGGTTTCAGATCCGGTTATTTAGGCTCGGTCCTCTTTAGGACCGCTTAAGCCTTTTGGTCTAAATGTAGAGATATGACATACAAAGGGTTTTCTCTTTTGTGTCATGTATCTCTCTCTCTCTCTTTCTTTCTTTTTCTTTCTCTTTATGTCTTTCTCCCTCTCTCTCCTTCTTTCTATCTGTACGTGTCTTTCCAATCCTGTCACTCTCTTTCACTTGCTGTCTATATCTCCCTCTCCCGCTCGATGAGAAATGCCATATTCAACGATGGCAATGTTTGCATGATAGTTCGTAAGAAACCACTCAATAAATCAATTTTTTTTCATGATATCGTTTTTCTAAAATAATGTATTTCACATGAGTCCTATTTTCTCTTGAGAGCCTTTTTGAAGGAAGGTTACCGTAACCTCATTCCCATTTTCCAGGTAAAATAAAATATCAGACTTCTGGTGAATTCGCCCGGTAGATTTTACTTTCGTGTCCACCCCATCACAATTTTTCATATTACATCTGATCGATTAACTTCCGTTAAACTTAATTATTACTTTCCTTCGTTCAGCTCATTCCACGTGATATTTTTTATTACATTTCGCAAGAAGGCAAACACATATTGCTAGTCAAAATATGCCCAGAGAGTATCTGCGAGATGAATGAGAGTATGTGCGCAAATTAAAGGGCCCCTGACATCCAAATGTATGTTGACTTCTGTTGATGCAACTTAATATGTATATAACAAAATCACTAGCCGTTCAAAGGAAATATGTGTCCAATAGTTTAAAAAAAAATCTATATTTATCTCAGCACTGATAAGCCCCGCCTCCAAAATATCTTCCAACTCAAGATTCTTCTCCTGACATCATCAAAGGTAGAAATTAGCAAGACGGCATTTATGCACAAACATTGTAATGGCTACCTCCACCTGCCCACAAGAGCGTCACATGTCTTCACACAATACCACCCAACAACCTTCCATGTGGGAATAATTGTTTCCTTATGTGAGAGCTATTCCAAGGAAACAAATAATAAATTTACATTGTACAAACATGTGATGCTATCATAAACACTTGCAGGTAGTCATTTCAATGAATAGCTATTTGCACAACTTTGTCTATTGTTCAGCTTTTTCTTCCTTTAATGATGTCACGAGGGGAATGTTGAGTTGGAGGATATTTTGCAGGCGGGGCTTATTAGTGCTGGGAAAAATATAGGAAAATTATTTTAAGATATAAGATACATTATTTCCATTGAACGGTTGGTGATTTTGAAAATATAATATTAACTTGCATCAACAGAAGTCAGCATACATTTAGATGTAAGGGGACCTTTAAGGCTACTGCGACTTCTGGTATACAACAAAAGAGCCAAGGTATTCACGAAAAGCAGTTACTTAGAACTTTACGACCTTTTAAGTTTAATACAGCAACATAATTTTGTACAACTGCGCAGCACTCTAGCACTATTATGTTGGTAAAGGTTCACAAAATGTTCTACAAAACGAATGGATCAAGAATTGAGGTTACTTATTTTCCTTATTTAAGAAATGCTTTCTTTTCATAAAGAGAGCAAAATTTCATTCATATTAAATCTTACCACATATTTCTTTTAGTTTTTGTTTTTATTCCATATCATCTTATACACCAGAAAACTTATTTCGAATGTTCTTATATTTCAAGAGTGAATATGGATTTTCTACATGTGCCAGTACCCTTTGACAGGATTTGCAATAATTATTGTATTTGCCCTTATCGCGGTTCTGTTCTAGTCAAACGCATCAAAATGCTGCATTCATAATACCGAATGACCTTCCCCCTTCTCCTTTATCTAATGCACTCTTCTCTTCCAATTACTGTCAGTACTTCAACGCAACCAGTAACAAAGTCTCTAAAAAAAATGGTATTGACGTATTTCAGAGGAATGCTAATTGAAACTGCCGTTGTTTAATGTGGGTTAAATTATTTCCATTAGCTTTTTTTTTTTGTGGTTCCGGTAGGTAGGGATTCGATTCGAAGAAAAGGAGAAAGGAGGTGAAATGTGCGAATAGTGTTTACCTGCGCTACTTTTTTTTTTACTATTTTCCTACAATAAGAAACACTAAGAGGCCAAGGACGATGAGAAATATCGCACTCGTTTTTCCTCCAGCTTTGTTTAACTATCGAAATAAATATGTTTGGCATTTTACCATAATGAATGGGTTTCTGCAAGGTGGTAACAAGATAAACATTCTCGTTTTTTTCTATTTTGTTCGAATAATAATAAAACAATTTCAACGTAATTCAAGCTGAAATGTGCATATCCACATTGTAGAGTCAATTTTGGGGTAACCGGTTCCGTGACATTTTGTCTTTTGTCATTTTGTCTTTCGAATATTTAATTCGATTCTCATTTTTTGACACATCCTGACCACAATTTTTGTGTGTTATAAATAATTGATTAGGAAGACAAGTATGTCCATTTTGCATCACATATTTCGATCCACAAAGATTTTTGTTTTACTACCAGCGACACAACGAACTATTAATGACATTGTGATGACAGCTGCTAGTGGATTGTGAGACACAAAGGTTTATAATGTTTTTTTATCGCATATACATTACTTTGGTCCATAATTGCCTGTAACTGTTAAAAGAAGCTCTATATAAAAGAATATTGTAAAACTAGTAAAGAGCATGACATATTTAGAAATAACAACTATGGGATAATTTTTCCCAGGTACTTAGCAGGCAAAATAATTATTGGGATTCGTGATTTGTGTGTGAGAAGGAGTTTCTGTACTTGGGAGAAACAAAAAAAATAATCCTTTTGCCATTGGCGGTAAATCCGTACATAACCGGGCATTGGAATCCCCATGGGCTTACTATACATCTTCATGCCAATAGTAATGGGAGAGGTAACGATTGCATTACCATGCTTGGAAAACCCTATTAGCTTGCAACACATGTTCACGCCAACAGTACTGAGAGAGTTGATGTCATTAGACTGTTAAGAGTCTATTTTGTTTACTAAGGTCAAAACATACGTGAAAAGTCACTGACCACTCATAATCAGGTTTACTTTCAAAATGAGAAGTCATATTATGCACAATTGTACCATATTTACCTTTAGAGAGATTACGTATTACATAGCGAGAATCAACGATTTAAATTGGATTCATTCTTGGGAGAGGACAAAAGAATTATTTTGACGACGTGAACAATAGCATGTCACCTGGATAATTAGTGCATGTGTGTGTATATATATACATATATTTGTCCATATATGTGTATATGTGAGTACTGTGTCCGTGTTTGTTTGTGTATGCATGTGTGTGCTTCACTTTGTGTGTGTGTGTACAATCGAATATGTGTATGTGCGCGTGCTTGTTTGTGTATGTGTGTCTGTGCGTGTCTTTGTGTCTGGGTGTACCGTGCATCGTCAGCCAGATATAATACGTAGGGAGGTGTGATGTTCAACCGTAATACATTACCAGGGCCCCGTAACATAGAGGTTTGCAATCAATCGCAAAATGGCAATGGCCAATCAGCCCCATTGTAACATGCGCTCTTTGTTCAAAATACTGACCAGCAACCAATCAGAATTTGTCTTACAAATTTGCAATTGATCGCAAACCTTTATGTTACGGGGCCCAGGTCTTTAACCCTTCCTGTGCCAAATAAAATGGTGACCAGTGGGATTTTTGTGTGCTACATGTGACAAAACGCATACATGGCATACAGAGAATTAAAACAACAGCGACTTACTACACATCCTCATTTCATTGGTAATGAGAGGGTTATTATCCGGTCACATCCGGTGTTTTGCAAGTTCCTGTTTCAAAGAGATCTTGGGGAGAACGGGCCTTTGCACATGCAGGACCAACCCTGGGGAATTCTCTTCCACAGAGTTTGAAAACCCTGACGTCAGTGACCACCTCAAGGGCAACCTAAAGACATAAATGTATAATGGTGCTTTTTGACATACAAGTTCATACCTGTATTGTATTTTCTCTTTCTCTCTTTAATTTGCTCTGAAGCGCCTTGAGCATCTGATTAAGATGGAAAGTGCGCTTTGTAAATTCTATGTATTATTATTATATACTATTTATGTCACATTTCATCATATTTCAGCTGATGCATGAATGTGTATGTCGTAGTGTCTGTGTTGGGCCTGTAAAGTCTTATACGTATGTTGCGGGTCCCTTATGAGTACTGTACCGTGTATGTGACATACATAGTGTAACCTGCTTTAGCTACCACATGGCATCCACCTGCCTATAAAGACAACACTTCTTGTATCCCTGAGCAAACTTTCGCATTTAAAACTGAATTAGAGTAACCTGTAAATAAAAACAAGCTGTTCGTAAGTTACGAACGACTTTACGAACAACTTGTGATCCCTTCTTGTGTAAAATGCGATACCACACTTTGCTCATTGAGAATCTGATTTAGCACAAGAAGGGACCACCAGTCGTTCGTAAAGTCGTTCGTAACTGAAGAACAGCTTGGTGAAACACCCCCCTGCTTTAGGGACCACTTGTATAGAACAACCACTTGCCTATAAAGACCACAACCCTTGTATCCCCTTCGTCAATGTTTCTCTCTGAAAACCTGTAAATAAACACCACCTGCTCATAGGGAAAGCATTTATTGTCTTCCTTGAATCGTCTTTATATACAGGTTACAGTGTAATTAATTTCTCCCCGAACGCGCACGGGATCGCGGTAGTTCCTTTCGGAGTGGAAAGTGTAACGTCTACTATGCTAGCAGCGACCGTGCGCGCATCTCACTGGTTATTTCCACCGAAGATACAATTACTCTTACATTCATATTTGCTAAATATTATGGCAACTGTTACTGGCCTCTACATATACAATAGCTCCTCGTCTCCGCACACACGCGTTTATCATCTCCGTAATATACTCTGATTTTCGCCGTCAATATGATTTTCGGTCCTGTCAAATATTGGTCAAGTCATGTCCTTCCATCATCAGCGCTGCCACGGTACAGAGAGATTGCTGCGATGGCGAAAATGGAACCTGTTGCACGGTAAAGCATTGTTTGCCAAGCACAGAAGGGCGAATCTACGCTGAGTCTGCCACATAAACGTGTTAACTCCTTGCGCTTCTTACGCCGTTCTTGCACCAGCTTTACACATAGATCATATTGCCAAAGAGTTACATTGCAACAGAAGGTCTGGAGTTAATCTGCGCTTCGATGTGATACAGAGACATCTATACAAACAAGCGGTTTGTCTTTAAATGGTCATTAAAACTGCATATTTGAACTGGTTACTACTGCGCTATCGCTCCAAAATGGTATGTTGTATTAATATTTTGTTTCTTTATATAAACTGTAATGAAGCATCGTGTTAAGCCTTTCCAAGAATGCTTTGAAGTAACTTTGTCTCTGCAGCGTGGGAGGAAACTGCTTATCATGCTTTACATTATTATTTTTCATTAAAACTTTACTAAATAGAAATAGACACTCCGTTAGATTTTCTCAGAAATTACGGTGTTTGTAAATGTATGAAAGGGAGTCTGGGAAACTGTGAATCGTCACATCAGGTTTAATACGCACTCAGATCAGATATTGTTTCCCTTTTATTTATATGTTAATGAGTAAACATATATAAGCATATAAGGAGGTGGGATGGCGATGGACATGTACATGTACATGTACACAAATTTAAAAGATAAGAATAAACACACTGGAAAAGAATCCTTTATTCAACATCTCGGACATTGGCTTTATCAAGAATGATTTTACTGGTGTTAAAGGCCTATGGATAAAACGTTGATTTTGGTATTGTATGGTATATTTGTAAACATATCTATTCTGCATTTTAAGCTGTATCCGAAAAGTGAGCACAAACATTTTAGTGAATGGACATTATAAGGAGGGTAGTGTATACGCTGACAGTGTATTGGTGTTAAATATATCATCGAGGTTGTCAAATGATACAATGTACTTCGAGCCCGTTTCTATACACATGAGAACACCAACTACGTGGGGCAGGTTGCATAAAACTTACCATTGATGGTAACTTTGCCATTACATGTAATGGTGACTACCATGGAAACCTTGATTTTGATTGGCTGTTGGGCCCTGTTACCATGGTAGTTGCCATTTATGGCAAAGTTACCATCAATTGTAAGTTTCATGCAACGGGGCCCTGGTGTTACGTAAGCACCGTCAATGGTTTAGTGTGTTCTCTTTCTGGATGAATATACAATGAGTTTCACGATACGCTTAAGTTTAGTCCCCAAAGCGATTGTTCAATCTTCTAAAATATGCAAGAAGCTTTTAAAAGGGCTTCACATAGAACATTATGATCATATAATACGGCAAGTGCAGATCAGCTAAAGGTATGAATTTGAGATGAGCAGCTAGTTGATATATAATCATCGCAAGGATGTGATCATAAAGAAAAGAACGACGATGCAAATAAACTTGATATTTTAATGTGTAGAGTAAAGTTCAGTTCAGCACATACTATTAGGTATGATGGTAAATACAATGTTCTTGGTCATATCAGTGCTCTGCCCTGCTCTTTCCAGGACAAAAAGCTTTGAGAGTTATTTTGAGGTGAAATATTCTGAAACTTTCAAAATATTGTAGAGAATTAATCTAACAGCAGATTGTGTGTCATTTAAATAAAAAATTGAAAAACATTGCATGAAATTGAAGGAGAGATGATAGCACTTAGTGTTAAGTTCTATATATAATATCATCCTCGAAAGTGTGGAAGAAATTCATTCTATAGATATGAAATAGATTAGGTTATTGGACTGCTATAAATGCTCCACGCTTCTTTATGGATCGGAATGCTGGACTGTATTAATCTATGCAACAATGTTTGGAAGCCACGGAAATGTGGCTTCCACGTAGGATGGTGAGAGTATCATGGACTGATCATTGAAGATGTCTTATAAAGAGCAAAGTCATCCCGAAAAGTTACTTCAAACAATTGCCACAAAACACATTAAGTTTCTTAGGCCACATCCTTCGCAAAAATGCTCTTGAGAAGGTCTCCCTCACTGGAGCTGTTCAGGGACGTAGGTCAAAAGGACGACAGAGACTGACTTTCCTCTCTTGGCTCAGAGAGGCCCCTAGGTATCATACGCCACTGCCAGCAAAAAGAGGAATTGATTCTGGCACTCAGATTCTGTCAGATTCCGACAAGCTACTCCAATTGATTGAGATTTGAAACAGACGTTCACGAGTGATGTGTAATGTTTTCCTTTATTGCTTAAGAGAATGGATATTAAGCTACGTCGTGGAAATATACCAAAGCTATTTGTTTGCACATATAATGGGGCTGCTTAAAACACTTTATTTCAAATTTGTATGTGGACAAATTAAAGGTTACACGAATGTCTAAACACACGCACAAGAAAAAAAACTAGGTAAAGCCAAAAGTTCACCTCAACGTAATACATGGTAATAATGAATAAGAGTTCCCCGCCCCTTTCGTGTTTTTCTTCTCTAACAATATTTGGCACTAACAATATTCCGGGAATATGGCTTTTCCTCCTTTTATAGTGCAGATTCGTGGTGCTGAAGATAATCGTACTGTGATAAGTGTGTGCGTGTGGAGCATTTAGACACAAGGTCTTAGTTAAGCAGGTGCAGGGCGTGCACGTACATATTTCCCACTCCAGGATGATTATGGACGATTATGTATAACAATTATCGGAGGTCATTATCACTTGTTCATTTAAGGTCACGAGAACAATATCAAACATCAGTAAATTACCCCCTGTGGTATTATTTAACACAATATTATCCTCTTTAGGAAGCATGATTATCTGCTGTATACACTGCTTCTATAATTTCCCTTTCTTCCTTGACGACATAAGCAAGTCATTTAATTTTCATTTGTCATTTTTTTTCATGTTGTATTTGCCTCCGGATACCAATCAGAGTGCTTACGTAACTATACATAATAATTGTCCTGACGAGATACACGCTCCTCAAGTACATGCTTACAACATAGTTTCTTATCACGCATACTTGAGTTGCAAAATATCTTCCTTCAGGCGAATCTTTCTGACGTAACTGAACATCGACCTATACGTTTTAGCGAAACATTAGTTCACGCCTTCGTGACATATTTTCAGCATTATTCTTTTATATATATATATGTGTGTGTGTGTGTGTGTGTGTTTGTGTTTGTGTGTGTATACAAATAGTGCTCAAAAGACCTCTCTCTCTCTCTCTCTCTCTCTCTCTATATATATATATAGGTGAAGACAAACAAATTAAATGAAACGCCGGAGAAGAAAAATTATTCGAATTTTCGGTCATAGACCTTTATCAAGAATGAATGACTGAACAATTTACACAAAAACATGATTGCGTACAACGAGCGTATTTTAAACTGAAACTAGGGGCGCTTATTACATATTGTTACGTAGTACAAGATACGCGTACAGCAGGTAAACCAAATTATAGAGTAAAATCCACATATCGACATGATGTATATATATATATATATATATATATATATATATATATATATATATATAAAGCATACATTACAATGGATTTATTTGGGGGGAAAATCATTCAGTGAAGGAGAGGGAGCATTCCGAAGCTTACATCGATTTCTAAATTTCGAATGATTTTGGACGGGTCGTCGAAATCCCAGCACTTGATGTAGCTTGGACACCGGGGGACCACAAGTGAGCGCAAATTTCAGCTCTCCGCACCGCAGTGTTACGTTCAGGCGAACAGAGCCCAGCTGGCCGATAAACTAATTGGTGCAATACGGTATATTAATGTGCAGTGTCGTCGGTAAGAAACGGAGGGTTTCAAATGTAAAAAAAAAAGTCTTCGCACCTTTTCTTACATCAGTACTTGCAACTATTCAAATTACCCGTCATGCACCTGCAGAATATGAAATAGTGCTTTATTTTTATTTTTTATTCACTTTATTCTGGGTTTCATGAATATAAGGTAACAATGATCGTGTGAACTGTACATAATTAATATTCTTCCAATTCCATGCGTACCAATTTGGGCTGCGAGGGTTAGAAAAAACTAGAAAAACTGTGATCCTCGGCCTTCTCGAATGAAGTAAGACTATAATTCATTTAAGTATGGGACTGATACCTCTCCATAGGTGCGTCGGAGTGTACACAATTTATCAAGGCCATTGATATATTACTTCTAAATGGCTTTCAAAAGTGTTAAATAACGAGTGGATCTCCAAGAAAAAGTACTTTTTCGCAACCCACGTGTTTCATTATTTGCGCATGTTAATTATACCCATTATCATCTTTAACGAACCAAACCGAGTATTATGGCCGACATCAATTATTCATATAGGACACGTATTTACTTTTTAAGTTTCCTCAAATGATAACGTGAAACAATCACATATTCTACTTCATTGAATTGAAAGGAATGTTTGGCAAACCTTTATATGAAGCAAGTTAATGTATATTGCATACGAAATAGAAAGAAAGGATAATGAGCCGTAAGCATGGTAAGGTTCTGGAATATACAAAGTGAAGAGAATTGAAATAAATTCTTATTAAATAAAACAAAAATGCATTTTAATGAATCTAAAATTGTACATTTTGTAACGTGCTTCCTTGGTGATGTGTTCCTCATTATATCTGGTCTACATTATTAAAATGTAGTAAATTATACTGTTTTTATATACTGTTGTTATTCTCTGTTCAATCATCCATGCTTTGATTATTTCATAATCTTCTGTCTGCTCTTTCTTTACAAGATATCTATCGTATGCAGTGATATGCAATGAAGCAACAAGCTTGGCATGTTTTGTATGTTTCGAATTGTATTGAAGTACATGTATCATGTTATTTAAATTTTAATGAATGGACAATTAATTATTCAATTCAATTCAAGTTTATTTTCATCAAAGTACAAACCGAGACCTCTAAAGAAAAAACACAAGGCTTGAGTGAGCAGGAGGCATCATTTATCAAATTTATGTGAACATATAATACATTTAAAAGTATAATGTTAAACCATAAAAAAAATGTAGCGAAATTAATACACACATCAAATAAAGGTGTTATTATATCCCTTCTATGAATATTCATGAGTATTCTAGGAACGTGATTGGTCAATTGATGCTCGAAGAGCTCCGGATATTTTTCACTATTTTTTCCTGGGGAGGACTGCGCATGCTCTATTTACTATTTTCTTCCTTGGGAGTACTACGCATGCTCTCTACCTGAGCGGGCGTAAATCAGTGCGCGCATGAATGCAGTGCGCGGTGTGTTGCGCATTTACCTGGGATGAACCGATATCGAGACAGAGAAAAAAAGGCGACATACAACCACATGGTGTTACCGGAAGTTTTACTATTTTCTAAATAGTATTTATTAGTTATTGTTTTACAAAAGGGATATAAAACAAATATACCAAGCATTGAGTTCGAAAGTATAGTGAAAATTATCCATCTTCGGAGGGACTGGCATAGGTTACTATTTTTTCCTCGGGGGCTTCGCCCCTCGGAAAAAATAGTTCTATGCCACTCCCTCCTCAGATAGATAATTTCCACTATACAATCTCACAGCTTGGTATATTTGTATACTATAATGTTTAAAACAATGAATGACAAATATACTTTTTGAATAGTGATGCTTTGAAATCATATTTGAATCTTCTTATTGAAACAGTTTATTTAGGTTCATCATTTACATCGCTCCATATCTGGGACCCACGGAAGCGTATTGATTTTAGACCTAGTGAATTAGATATAACTCTTTATAAGCGGGCAACTACATGTTTACAATTTCTCATGGCGGGGTCACCGTGGTGGTCATGACATAAAGTGTTTTAAGCAGCCTCATTATAAGTGCAAACAAATAGTTTGGGCATATTTCCACGACATAGCTTAATATCCAGTCTCTTAAGCAATAACTACATTTCTATTATTGCTTGTCAAAAGTACAGTAGCCTATTATGCTACTGATATATCATAACTCCCGTTGCTACCATGTGTAACTTGTTTTCTTTGCGATGTGATCCATATTATAATTTTATCCTTTGTATTCATCACCTCCTTGCGCTAAAACGGGATTGTCCACCGAGGTATACGACCGGCTTGCTAACACTGACTTCCGTCATTAACACCCATCGTCACACCTGATGCACTGTAAATAATTATTCCCCTCAATAGAACAGTACTCAGAGTAATGACAAATATCAAAGACAGTGTTTAACAGCGTGAAAGTTGATCTGAACAGGTTGACCCTAAATCGTGGATAGTCAGGATCCGCGATTTTAAAAGCCCCTATTTTTACCAAGTTTACATGAACACTTGTCATCGCGTTGGACTTTCCCCACATTCTTGTAGATAGAACATTACTCGGAGTAATGGAAGATCACACTACTCTTACGTTAATCAAAATGTCCTTGGTCAGGTCTACCTTCATCATGATTTTGTATCCAACTTCACGTATAGCCCTACCCTTAACTCTTCTTGTACTCTTTTCCGTGTTATCTAAACTAAACCGTCTCATATTACACATACGCGCACCTGTGCAATTACAACATGTATAATTATGTTGAAACAAACGGCCTCACTCAACTATCCCTGACGAAAACAATACTCGAAGAATTAGAAAGTCAAAATGACATGCAATTAATGCGTGTTTATTCAGCCTCGAGAATTGTCAAAATTGAGTTGGGCAGGTGTTTCTCTCAATTGCACTAAGCTATTCCTCTACTGTTGCCAAGAATGGCGATCATTAAATTTCTTTAACAGCCCCATTATGACCCCCAAGTACACCGAAGTAATCAAATATCACACTGACCTCCTTTTAATGGTTATTTTCTTTACCTGTACATATTCTTTACCTGTAAAATAAACATGTTTATTGTTTTCTTGATCTATCTTTTTATATTCTATAAAAGTTCTTATCACGGTTTCATTCCTGTAATGATATCCCTGGAACGCATTTTGTAGGGACAGTTGACGGGTTTGTTTACATCTTTTGTTGCAAACGTATGCTTACCGTAATTATGTACCATGTGCAGCTGGGACACGGCGTTAATCATACGTGTATACCATAAAATGGTTGTAGTGTTGCAGTTTCAGCTTCACTGTCGGTGTAACACTACATTAATGAAATGCCATAACACCTGCCCCCCCCCCCCCCCATGGCAACCATCAACTTATTTTGTGAAGAGCTTCGCTTTGTCGAGGACACATCACGTGCTTACAGCATAAACATGGTGTCGTGAATTTCATCGATGACTTATAACAACTTTTAGCTTTTGGATGGGTGAGATATTTTTTTTTCTTTCTTTCGGCTGAGGCTCTACTGAAGCACGGTTTTAGTAAATTGAAGTTTAAAGCATATCTTAGTATTTCTCCTTTAAGAATTGCCGAAATGCAATAGGTCCTACATCCAGAATTTAGTGAATTACCGACGGTCCACACTATTCTGTGACTATAAAGTTAAAGTTAACACTATTAATTCTCTGGAAGATGCCGAAATGTAATTGTTCCTATCCCAAATTTAGTGAATTACCAACGTTCCACACGATCCTGTCACTATAGGTGGTAGTATAAAGTATTATTTGTGCTCGGAGTCTGGTAAACGAACTTTCATCTCATAGCAATGGTTTAGACTGAAATTAAAGTATTTTATGATTAAGCACATGTGTAAATACAAACATGAAATACAGAACCGCACAACAGCAATCTTATTGTGTATGCATTCTTGTATTTTCATATCAGCCCTTTATGCACCCAATTCATGGGGTTTTAAAGACTTCAGATTAAATCTGTCAGATGATTAACAATACGATCTAAATGATTCTATATTCAATGATAGCCTTACAGGTAAAGGGCATTCATTTTGTATGTATGGTATTTGTCCATTTCATCATTCTCGGTCTGGCTTTATTTTATAAGAACCGTCTACGATTCGTGACTTAACTCGAATTGTTCTGATTGTTTTGAAGAAGAAAGACGCAAAGATATCGCCTTGGACTTAATTAAAAACGACTCACGAAGATTATCTTTACGACAAAAAAATCGCGTACAGTTCCAATCTTTGTTCGTGTAGGTTCAATCAACTAATGCATCAACTTGTACGCCATTCAATGTACTGGAGAGGACGGAATCACGGATGATGGATATCTTACCCTTGAACACGTTGAAGGACAAAAACAGACACCCTACCTGGTTTATTTTGTTATTGCTATAGTGGTTACGTTCAACTCTTTGTTCGTCACATATGTACGTGGTTTGTATCACAGAGCTCCTTTGGAAAACATTTTTTTATATCAACATGATCAACTCTGGTCAACTCTTTTTGCATGATTTGTGTATTTGTGCACAACTCCTGCACGTAAATCCCATTAACCAGTATACGTATAATCTGGGATTAACTCTGTGTGTGTCATTAATACAACGTGGCACAGGTTATACACTCAATTCCCATTGAGTGTCAATTAGCCCGGCACACTACGGCTTTATGAATTATGCTTTGGGTATTTTTGTTTATCAAACAGCGACTTCATAGATTAGAAATGTATAATGGAATCCATCAAAGTGTTCCTTAATCAATGTAGGAAATACGATTAATACTTTGTTTATTGGACCATTACGTTATACTAAATTTAAACACAATATCAGTCGAGGCTTCGTGTTACGGTGTATAAATAGATTAGATATTCTGGGGAAATGCATAAATCGTCTGGTATGCGGGGATCGATGGAAACATTTCCAAGATATCCAAACAGTGTATTTTATGTACCAGAAAATGATTACGTTAAAGATTTATTTGTAAAGGTATGATACCTTTTGATAACAAATAACATGTATAGCTCAGTGAGAAATAAACACCATTCTGCAATTTGCATTACGTCTATAGACAAGTTGAAAGTGTATCCAAAGTTGAAAAACTTGTAACACTGGAAAGCACATGTATTTCATCTCGGCACGACACGAACACGATGAATCCGATATGATCGTTTATTAAAGAATTTTATCATGAGCGGCTGTGAAATAGGCGTCCACCTACAACCATGGCAACACTATAAATTTGTTTGTAGCCTGCCTCATATTTTGACATGCTTTAAAAGGGTGTCATCTTTCGATGCAAGCTTTGATATTAGAACGTCGTATATCGTGTGAAAACGATATATCCGATATGATCATCTGATAAAGATGTTTTTCGAAAGCATGATAAGAGTCTCTCTCTTATTCGTGGCCCAACAACGCTTTGTTTACCTTAAGCATGCATTTGGACGTGTCCTTTAAGGGTGTCAGTATTTTATTTAAGCTTAGGCACGGTTATTATCTATGGAACTCATTTACACTGGTCAGAATCGATCTCGTGTCAAGATATCATGATACGTGCAGGACTCTATATCCATCTCATTTAAGTCGTCACTTTTACCTGAGGAAGTGAACTAAACCTGTCATTTTTTTCTGTGGTTGATTAAAGATATTGGCCTACACACATTCTTAAGGTGGAACTACTCATAGTCATGACAGTAGGCACGTATTATGTTCACTCCATTTTTTTGACGTTGTGGACATAACCATATTGGTGGACATGCTTTCCTGAACTGTGAATTAAACATTCCATTTTATAGGAAAATTGAAGAAATGAGAAGGAATACATATGGAGTGGTTTTAAAGATAAATATTTGTTCTTTGTTATAAACACAGCCAATTCACATCAATGGTGACGTTTTAACTATTGTTAATAAAGATTGGTGTAGAAATTAACGAGGCGCTGAAGAAAGGAAAAAGGAAAGTAGTTTATAAGTTATCAAAAGCTTGAACTGTACATTTAGTTTAATATCAAGATTAAGATTTAATATGTGTGTTAAATGAAAATGTTTTTTCGTCGGAGCGAAAATGTATGCATGAATCGTTTTGATTTTGAGTAAATACCTGGTTCAGGTGAAAGAAAAAAAAACATATTGGTGGACGTCACACTTCAATTATCTTTAACCCTGAACGTGCCACTTGTGATAATATCTGTAATATTTGTATAATGTAATACCATTAATGTAAGAATGTTAGATATATGCCTTTTGTATATTCCGTAAATATTAATGTGAAGCGCGTAGAGAGCCGCCATGGTTATAATGCGCTATATAAGCTTCACTTATTATTATTATTATTATTATTAGTGGTAGTAGTAGTAGTAGTAGTAGTAGTAGTAGTAGTAGTAGTAGTAGGCTAGTAGTAGTAGTAGTAGTAGTAGTAGTAGTAGTAGTAGTAGTAGTAGTAGGCTAGTAGTAGTAGTGGTAGTAGTAGTAGTAGTAGTAGTAGTAGTAGTAGTAGTAGTAGTAGTATATTTCACCATCAATACACATAAATCACAACATTCTGCTTGGCTCACAAATGATTAAACATGGTCTTATAGCCCCTCACAAACAGAATATTCTTTTAGTTAGCATCACCAGTGGTCGTCTTCTTAAAGGGATAGTTTACCCTGAAATGAAGTTGGCTCCAATAAAATCAGAAATATGAAATAAACATATTAGTGACGGTTTGACGAAAATCCATCAAAGGATATGATCTTTTAAAATATTGATTTTTTTACGTCACGTGCGAGGTGCTCTCCCATATGCTTTGTACATTGTTATTTTGGCATTTGAAAACGTCCATTTTCTCAAAAAGATATGAACCCCTTTACCTGTGTATTTGATAAATCATTAGAAAAACGTTTTAACATACATGCCTCTATGAAAAAATATATTTCGCTGTAAACAAAACAGAAAAAGAGCAGTTTATGAAATCATACAGCACACAACATATGAGAGAGCACGTCGCACGTGACGGCACAAATTTGAAATTTCAAAAGATCATAACTTTCTTTTCTTTTGACGAATTTAAGTGGAACCGTCACTAATATGTTTCTTTCATATTTCTGCTATTATTGAAACCAACTTAATTTCAGGTTCGGGTTGTAATAATAGCGGAACTGTTCTGACGTCATTGCTAGATCCTGTTCTCGTTTAATTGAAAGGATCTTTATACTTTTGACAAGATTCGTTTCGAGTTTTCGAAAGCAAACCTTTTCTTAATTCAGTATTGTATTTACGTATATTTTGTATCACCCTTATTGTGTTTACACTTAATTAATCAATACATAGTTTCTTTAAAAATTCAAAAGATATGGGAGAGCACCTCGCACGTGACGTCACAAAATCAAAAGTTTAAAAGATCATAACTTTTATATCCTTTGACGGATTGCCATCACACCTTCATTAATATGTTTCTTCCATGTGTCTCATGTTCTTGAAACCTGCTTAATTTAAGGATGAACTATCGCTTTAAGACGCCTGAGCGTCTGAAAGGCTCACGTGAATGTGTATGGTGCTTAAAATGGGGTGAAAACGGTCTTTTGCAGTACGCAACACACTTCATAATTATTATTGACACTGAATAAATCATGTCCATTGAGGTGTCAACAGATAATTGGTTTAGCTAACCTATTTCAATGTATGCACGCTTTCACCGATATCACACGCGTTTTTCTCTTTCCATCCTCCTCTATTTCTCACTCTCTCTTTCTCTCTCTCTCTCTCTCTCGCTCTGCTCTCTCTCACTTTCTTTCTCCTTCTCTCTCTCTCTGTCTCTCTCTCTCTCTCTCTTTCTCCTTCTCTCTCTCTTTCTCTCTATCTCTCTATGCTTCATGCTTTGTCTGTATCATTCGCTTGTTCCTTCTTTTTCTTTATTGTCGCACTAATTCTTTCTCTCCTCGTTTTTCCCCTCTTTTCTTTTCTTTCTTCTTCTTATCCTTCTACTTTTTTTCTCTTTCTCTCTCTGCCTCTTTATTTCTCTTCTATGTCATCAAACCCTCTGCTTATCTAGTTATCACAATGCCCGTAATCATGGTTATTATCATATAATACCCCTTTTCGTCCTCTCCCCTTTTCTCATATATTTGTCTTTCTATCTGTTTTGATTTAGTATGGGATCATCAACATTTGTGCCAAGGATCTCATTTGTGAAAAATACGGTGAAACGACATGGGAGAAAATAAGGTAGGGAAATTTGGGATTTTCTATGTGGAGGATGTTTATCACATCCAATCGTGCTAATGGAAACCTCAGTATAGCATCATCCTATGTGCGTGCATTATACATGTGTGTGTGCGTGTGCGTGTGTGTGTGTGTGTGTGTACGTGTGTGTATGTATGTGTGTGTGCGTGTGTGTTGGGGTGTGTGTGTGAGTGTGTGCGTTAACGTGTTTTTGTTTGTCTATATGTGTGTCCATATATTATTTCATGTGCGTGCGTGTATGAGTATCAAGTAGTGTGTGTGTATGAGCGTGTGTGTGGTGGGGAGGGGGGGTTCCAACAAATTATAATTTTGGGTTAGGAGTATTTCCAGAAAAAAAGCAAATTGAAGATCCATCAATTTTTACATGATTCATAAGATGTTCTCCTTAATCTTCCTATAATAACATGCTTAGAGCAAGGAAACCGTATTATGATTTGGTGATTTGCAATTATGTATTCTCAAAACATACATTCTTATTATATACATTACGAATCTTGTGATGTGTTTCCATGGCGACTGTGCGGGTGTGTGCTAGGCACAACTTTCTCTTACTAATCACCTAATTTTCAAAAAGCATTTGAAATAAACATTTCTTCAGGCAGTATCTCCGAAAAATATCCATTAACATGATTAGTTTACATGTATGCAGAACCATTCAAGGGCACAAATATTTTGATTTATATGTGGAATTCTGTTCTTCGGGGAGGGCATGGGGGGATATATCCCCTCACTTAACCACAAACCCCATCCACACCCATACGCAGAGAGGAAATTGGCAGACAGGGCGGGGGGGGGGGACAGAGAGTGAATTGGAGAGAGGATAATTTGAGGGTTGCATTGCGTACAGAGGTATGAAAAAAAAAGGATTTCGACATCGGGTTGAAGGCAATGGGCATGATGGGAAGACGGTAGAATATGAAGACGCAAAGAGTGAGGTGGAGATTTGAAGGGGGATGGATGGATGGATGGATGGATGGATGGATGGATGGATGGATGGATGGATGGACATGAGTAAAGCTATAATTAAGAAGAAAGAAAACAAAGAGAACGATCTAGAGAGAGTGTTTAGGGCAATAGGAAAAGAGACGGAGGAAGTTATAAGCAAAATGAAAGAGAGTGAAAGAGAGATATGTAGAAAGTTAGAAAGTGAGATGGAGAGAATGAGATCGATGGATGGATGGAAAGATATATGAAGAAAGAAAAAAAAAGAGAACGATATAGAGAGAGTGTTTCGGGCAATAGTAAAAGAAAGGATGATAGAAAAATGACAGAGGGGGAGGGGGGGGGTCCAGAGTGTGATTTGGCGAGTGGTAGAGAGGGACGGGTGGGTGGAAATTAGAAAAGAGATATGAAACAAGGAAAGTCAAAGGAAATGATATAGTCAGGTGTTTAGGGCACTGGGAAAGGAGAGTAAGAGTGGTAGACAAAATTAATAAGAGAGGGAGATGCAGAGAGTGAGATGGAGAATTGAAGGGGGTGGATGGATGGACATGAGTAAAGACATAGGGAGAAAGAAAAGAAAGAGAACGATATAGATAGAGTGTTTAGGGCAATAGGACAAGAAACGGAGGATGGTAGGTAAAATGAAAGAGAGTGAAAGAGAGAAAGTTAGAAAGTGAGATGGAGAGGATGCCGACGGCTGGATGGAAATGCACACACCAATTGTGACTGCATGAAGAAAGAAGAAAAAGAGAATGAAATAGAGAGTGTGTTTAGGGCAATAGTAAAAGAGAGAATGGTAGGCGAAATGATAGGAGAGGTGCAGATAGTGATTGGGCGGGGGGGGGGGGGGGGGGGCGGATGGGTGGAAATTTGAACAGAGATATGAAACAAGGAAAGTAAGAGGAAATTATATAGTCAGGTGTTAAGGGCAATGGGAAAGGAGAGGTAGAGTGGTAGACAAAATTAATAAGAGAGGGAGATGCAGAGAGTGAGATGGAGAATTGAAGGAGGTGGTTGGATGGACATGCTTTAAGATATATTAAGAAAGAAAAGGTAGATAACGATATAGAGAGAGTGTTTAGGGCAATAGTAAAAGAGAGGATGGATGATAGACAAAATGAAAGGGTAAAAGAGAGATATGTAGAAAGTTAAAGACTGAGATGAAGGGAAGGAGACCGAGGGATGGAACTCCATTAGTGGCATGTGATAGACCGAGAGGATTGAATAGAGGCGCTTGGCTTATTCAAAACCTCTGAATAGTCTGAACAGAATAATGTTATGCTACTTAGTATCTGAGGAGAAAAAAGCCATCCCGCATTATGTAGGCTCAGTCCAGAAATCAGTCTGGTTTCAGTAAAAGGAGACACGTGAAGAAAAAAACATATTAGTGAAGGATTCACGAAAATCGGTTCCAGGAAAAGAAAGTTATTTGATTTTAATGTTTTGATTTTGTGCCGTCACGTGCAAGGCGTTCTCCCATGCGTTGAGTGCAAAATAATTCCATGAATTGCTTTCCTTCTGTTTTTGACAATGACATTATTCTTGTTCGTACAGGTATGTGTGTAAAAATGTATTCCTAATGATGTATCGAATGCACAAGTAAAAAGAAAGAAGGCTTCTTTTTTTTAATGCACATTTTCTAGAAAAAGATGCACACAAATTTGGGAGAGCACCTCGCAAGTGACGTCACGTCACAAAATCGACACTATAGAATCAAATAACCTTCTTTTTCTTGGACCGATTTTTGTCAAACCTTTACAATGTTTCTTTAATATGTCCCCTTTTATTCAAAACCAAAATGATTTTAAGGTGAACTATCCTTTTAAGAAACAACAATCGCCATTCTCTCTTTAACTCTCACACTCTCACTCTCTCTCTCTCTCTCTCTCTCTCTGTCTCTCTGTCTCTCCCTTTCTCTAACTCTCGCTCTCTCTGTAACTCTCTCTCTCTCTCTCTCTCTCTCTCTCTCTCCCTCTCATCACTCAGAAGCATGACTGGAGTGGATGACAAGTTCGTCAACTACACCGATTACGATGATGACGTCACTTATAAGATTATCGAAGCCGCTGCGGAAATACTTGGTAAACTACCAGTGATCGTATACTGCCATTAAATTGCGTTTTGGTAGCTAGATATTATCTCTATTATATCCCAATGAACATGAAAAGCACTGACATGGTTTGCTCTGTGGGTTGAAACAATTTTATATCGATTTAGATTTGTCTAACTATTTGTTTATCCCTTCTTCATTTATTCATCATTCTTCCTTGTCATCCTCCCCTTTCTCGTTCCTAATTTCCTACTCCTCTTCTACTTCTTTCCCTCCATCTTACCCTTCACTTATTCTCTTCTTCCCCTTACTGTTTCTTCTCCTCCTTTTCCTTTTCCTTTTCTTCCTCATCATCCCCTCCACCACCCCTACCCCTCTTCCTCCTCTTCCTCCCCTTTTTCCTCTACCTTCACCCCCCCCCCTCCACTTTTTTCCCGCTCTATCACCCCTTCTCCTCCTTACGAACCAACTCTCCTCTTCCTGCTGCACCTCCTTACTCCCTCTTAACATCCCTACTTTCCCTCCCCTTTATCCCTCCTCTTCCTCCTCCTCCTCCTCCTCCTCCTCCTCCTCCTCCTCCTCCTCCTCCTCCTTCTTCTCCTCCTCCTCCTCCTCCTCCCCTCCTCCTCTTCCTCTACCACCACCACTCTATCCTCCCACTTCTCTACCTCCTCCCCACCCTCCTCCTCCTCCGTTGCTCTCTTCTCCTCCGCTCCCTTTTTTTCTTTACCACTCCTCTCCCTTAACCACCACCACCCCATCCCCCTCCACTTCCACACCTCCTCCTCCTTTTCTACCTATTCCTCCTCTCCTTCCTCACCGTTACCCCTCTTCTTCCTTATCCTCCTCCTCCTCCTCCTCCTTCCTCCCTCCTCCTCCCCCCCCCCCCCCCCCCCCCCCCCCACCAGGCTGCTCACCGGACGAGGCGTGGGAGCTATTCGGGGTCTTCTGGGTGGTATGGTGCATGAGAAGGGGCTATGACGCCCTCTTTCGGACCCTAGGAGGCACCCTCTTCTCTTTTCTCTCCAACCTCGACTACCTCCACAGCGTCTACATGAAGACCATGTACCCGAACATGACCGTGCCCTCATTCCGCGTGGAGGAGAAAAGCGATGGGAATATCATCCTGCACTACTACTCCAACCGCAGGAAACTCGGCGGGATCGTTCTCGGTATGGATGCAAGCTTTACCCCTTTCATTGCTAGGTGTATACATTGTCAATGTGCTTCTCCTGCATCAGCACCGATAGGTTTAAACTTGTGTGTTCCACCAAAGTACTAGTCTATAGAGAAGTGTGACGTCATTTGAACATATTGCTGAGACATCTGGCTCTAAACTTTCCTGGTAAAGTTTATAGTCTGGAGGTTAAGTCGTTGCCCGGTTAGCAGCAGATTGCAGGTTCAAATTCTTCTGGTTTCAAGATTATTTTTCCGACTTGGTTTTCATTCATTTAAAGCATGGAGAACGGTATCCCTACTCTTACCATGGATCCTAATTATGTGTAAAAGTGCATGATTTAAAGACTGTCTGTCCCTTTTGCAAGCTTAAAATTTGAAATCGTCTATCACGATCGTAAATTGAAGAAAGTGTGATTCAAGACCATTTCTAAGAATATAGCACGTTGAAGCTTTCTGTGTATGTAAAAATTTCAGCCGTTAAATTTCAAACCGACTTTTTTCGTACTACGAAAAAAAGTATTAGTCTTTGTTACAGTATCTATGTGTTTATTATGCATCTGTGAATTCCTAATCTTATGAGTAATTACCAAACTTTGGAGATGATTCCTTCTATAGAACAAATTATTTTCATAATGAGTTTTATAATTTAATAAACAGATTCATCAATAAAGTGTATATTTAAACACAAACTGCTAAGAGCCTGAGGTAAAGACTATTAATCAGACGTTGTTTACGTGCATTATTTGAATTTTACACTATATACGTATCAGTTTCAAATTATGAATATACACCTTGCTAACACTTCTCTATATGTTTTGCCAATGTTTCGATGGTTTTGTGGTGATCTGAAAAAGGGACGGGCTGTCTTTATCTGATAAATGCCTCAAAAAGAATTTTCATTATTGAAATTAACCCAGAAAGCCAATTCGATACACTGTATCATCTCCTGCCACTCCGCGAAGCATTCAATACTTTGCATTAACCATTGATATTTTTTTTGAAAAACCTAGGTATCGTAAAAGCCGTGTCGCGGATCATCTTCAACACGGAGATTCACATGCAAACCATCGGTCATAGAGAAATGCATTTTAAAGGGAAGAAGAAGGACTACTACCGTTTCCTGATCATGTTCATCAAATTCGACCTTCCTCGTGTGGCATCAAGCGGTCAGATAACGGACGAAGTAAGTCTGTCAATTTAACCCTCTCAAGTCCCGATGGAGCATAAAATGTGTTGTAATGATAACAGTAATATTCAATTGTTAGAGACGCATAATACCATTCAAATAGGCTCTATGTGTGTGAAAGTAAGTATTGATTATGTGTGAATTTGAAAATAACTAATAATTATCAAACAGATGCGGCTTTAGTGTTGATTTGAATTGATCGAAGTCTGTCAATGATCTAATGCCTTGGGGGAGGTTATTCCATAATTTTGGTGCCATATTTGCAAAAGCTCTATTACCGAATGTCTCAGATTTTACACGATTTTCAGATATAATATTTTTTTATTAAGAACGAAGATTACGACTAGTCTGGTATCGTTTGATGAGTTCATTAAGATAGACAGGAGCAGTTTCACATAGGCATTTGAATACAAGAGTGGGGATTTTAAACTGAACACGATCCCTTATCGGAAGCCAGTGGAGACTACGTAGGATCGGAGTTATGCGTTCAAATTTCCCTTCTCCACGTCACAAGTCTTGTCGCTGAATTCTGTATACACTCAATACAATTTCCATTAATTGGTATCTATAGAGGGTTACACATTGGGTACACCGCCGTGGTGTCGATATCAACATCTTAAAGATTATGGCTCCTTCACCTTTCAAAGAATCAAAATGAACCATTATGAGTTGATTTTTTTTTCGACGTTCATTATGTTTGTCCGTACAGGAGTGGAGAAGAGTGACAAATGGAACCATCATTATCTTCCATGAAACGGTTATCATGATCATCTGTCTGTCTGTCCATGATATTGTCAAAAGGAACCATTCGAAATAACTTTTTTTCAATTCACTTTTGTGTCCGTACAGGAATGTGAAATAGTGTGAAGAACCATTATATTTTTTTCCAACGTTCATTTTCATGTCCGTACAGGAGTGGGTGATAGTGTCAAAAGGAACCATCATCATGATTAAAAATACTTATGATCACCTCTTCATCCGTACATGAGTGGGGAATAATGCCAAAAGGAACCATTCCAATTTTTTTTTAATTCAACTTTATGTCCGTATAGGAATGGGAGATAGTGTCAAAAGGAACCATCCCACGCTGCACACGACATAGCTCCATCTTAAACCTGCACGAATATTGCGCCCAACAAGGCGACATTCCCGCTCAAACTCCTCGGCACACCCGCAAGCCGAGTCGCCCCTCTTCTTCTTCACGGGAAGGCTGTCCAAACTCTCCCATTACTTCATCCACGCCGTGCCTGCGTGGGCTGGTGTTGGGACCGCCTAGCGACGGCGGGGGTGAGCAACGTGGGAAGGAGGTTGTCGAAAAATGCAGATTCAGACCTGTTCTCCCAGAAAGGTATCCTTCATAATCGATTGATAGATAGATTGATCGATTGATTATCGTTTTGCTTGTTAGTTAGTTTATTTCATTGATTGATAAATGGTGTGATTGACTGGTTGATTGTTTTGTTTTTTTCGTTTTGCTTTTAGGTTTATTGATCGATGAATACATTGTATTTATTAGTTGATCGATTTATTGTTTATTTGCTTGATTGATTGATTTGTTGATCAATTTCGTGGCCAATTGACCATTCCATGTGTTCATTGGTAGATCAATCATTGCAACAGTTATGCACACTGTACAAGCTGTATGTTTCTATTTTTTTCACTTTTTTTTCCTCTTCCTCTCCCCTTTCTCCTCCTCTTCCTCCCCTCCCCCTTCACTTTCTCCAGCCTCCTCTCTCTCCTTTTCTTCCTGCTTCTCCTCTTTCTTCTTCTTCCTTCCTTTTCCTAAGCTTCTTCTCTTCCTCTTTCTCTTCGTTCTCATCTTCCTTCTCCTCTCTCTCTCTCTCTCATTTTCTTTCACCTTCACTTTCTCCTCCTCTTCCTCTTTCTCCTCCTCCTTCACCTCATTCTATGCATCTTTCCTAATCTCATTTTCCTCCTTATCATCTTCCTCCTTCTCCTCTTCCTTCTCTTCCTTTTTCTCTTCCTTTCCCTTCTTCCTCCTATTCCTCGGCCATATTTCTACAACACACTGTGCCCTCATGACATACTAACCCTGCCGAGTAATAACATTCCAGCTCATATTCCACACGGATGTCTCACAGAATATTCTTGGATGGCCTGACCTTCTGCACATCCTTTCCCTATCACGTGATCTTCAATGCTGACCTTGGCATTCTGCATTCAGGGCTCAAGGTGACCTTCACATTAGTTGCTTTGATTTTGTTTAATATGATAACCTTTTGTGAAGCTAGCGGGGAATGAGCGCATTTCATACACGTGATTATTGCATTTCCACGGTCAATAAAAGAGCTTTTAATAAAAAAAAAAAAAAAAAAAAAAACGCGTTCACTTAGTATAAGTTTGAATAAATTCTCAACAAATATGAAAACCGAGAAAATTATGTTGAAGAGCTCAAAGTGACTTTCCCTTTATTGGCTGTGACTTAGTTTCTGGGCCTAAGGTGGCCTAGTTACTACGCTGCGGAATGCATGGACACAACCAAGTCTGCTAACAGCTAGGTCTGGTAACACAGACCACGCCCTAATTCCACTTGCTTGCCTAATGATAGGGAAATGCAAGGCCGGTCAGTGGGAGTGGGGCGTAGTCTGTGTTACCAGACATCGATGTTAACAGACTCGGCTGTGTCCATGCACTCCATCGCCTAGTAACTAGGCTAGGCTAAAGGAAATGTTGTTGTATAAAATTTGTGAGTATAACATGTTCGAAAATGCCTCAATGACATATAAAAGGTTACGATAGACAATGTAACATTTTGAAGCAAGAGGGGAAAGGAGGCCTATTTTTCCACATAACTTATTTCATTTGTCAGCTTATCTAAAATTTGAGCCCGAAAAGTGTCGCAACATCTTTAAGGCGCTACTTCAGTTTATTGTTTAAATTCGTATCAATGTTGTCCATTTCAGCCTATTTTATACGGTTCTATCTATTTTTATCCTAACACTCACCCTTTCTCGGTCACTCTATACTTCGTAAAGGGAATATACTGTACTATGAAGACAAAAAGTCTTCAAAAGGGTAATTGTGAGCGATCGTCTTGCCAATGGTCTTAAATTCATGTATTGTCCATTTTAGAAACTTTCTGAAATTTATTTGCCCTTAAATGATCCAAATTTCTAATGTCACAAATTGTTCGGCCCGAACAGTTTGAGGATTTCACAAATTTTGACTAATTACTCCAAATGTGAATAATTTAAGGGCAAATAACTTTCAGCAAGTTTCTAAAATTGGAGAATACATGAATTCAAGATCATTGGCAAGAAGATTGCTCACGATCACATTTTTGAATGCTTTTTTTCTTCCCAGTAAAGTATATTCCCTTTAATTTCCTCATGGATGCCGCTGTTGCTTTGTTCGTCCTTCGACCTAAATGTCGAGGCAGAATCCTTGTGCAATTTCTTCCTGCGTTCCAGTTATTCATTAATCAATTATTTTGTCGGGTTTGTGTTTGTTTGGCCTCGCCTGCCTCATTTTCTGTTCATAACCGTACATTAGAATGAGAAAGGAAAATAACCGACAATATCAAGCAATCTCTCCTTCTCTCTGTGCAATTTAGCTCCAGCAATTCTGTCCGGGTATTAACCGAGAGGGCGCTAGACTCGATGACGTCATGCGGCTGAACCATCCCGAGATTGAGCTGACGTCAGAGAACATTCTTCTGTTTATCCACATGATCTTTATGGTGTCGCTGATTCAGGAGTCCTCCGCTAAAGACCGACCCAGGCTCACGCTTAGAGGTACCATAATAATTCTAATAGAGCACATTTATTACGCGCCTAATACTATGTTTCTAGGCGCTGTGTTGCTGCTGTCCCCGCAGTCATTAAGTGAAATTCTATCCTTATACCAAATGGAAAGCTGGGACAGCAGCACCACGATTAATATTTAAATTACGAGAGGCAAATCAATTCGACCTATACAGATTTAAATAAGTGGGACTTTAACACTGTTTTGAAAGTATGTAGCGATGGGGCGTTTTGAATGAAGGCAGGAAGGCTATTCCACAATTGGGGAGCAGCGACAGAAAGAGCTCTATCGCCGTTATCTTGTTTTCACACGGGGACCAGGAATTAACTAAAAGTGAGAGGAAGTTGAAGCTCTGTCTCATGTCGTCTGACATCGCTGTAATCATTGATCTACCAGCGCTTTCATAAAGAGGAAACAAACCGAAATTCTTGGTTGGATATAATACTAATAATGATGAGGAGGATAAAAACAATAATAATGATAATAATGATAGGGATAACAATAATAGCAGTGGTGATACTACTACCAATAATGATAATGATAACAATGATAAATAATGATGATAATACCACTACTACTACTAATGATAATAATGATAATAATAATAATAATAATAATAATAATAATAATAATAATAATAATAATAATAATAATAATAATAATAATAATAATGATATTGATAATCATTGAAGAAATAATCATAATAATTGTAATGATAGTAATTAGAGTGATGATAATGCCAACTCTGCGAGTAAAAATAATGAGAAAATTCAGAGTGATAATAATGATAATAATAGTGAGAATAAAAATCATTGTAATTATAAGTTGTTTTTAAAACGCACACTTTATTTCTATGAACATATCAAGGCGCTTTAAATTTGTCTGTTAGTACAACACTTCTGCTTTTAATACTCATGCATTTATCATTTGTATTGCTCATCCTTCTCAAGGTCAGATGATCCGGGTCGATAGTACGGGTCACTTCCTATTCCTGTGCTCGCCCATCCTAACCTCCATGGATGAGCTGCACAGACACCAGATGCACTTCTCCGATATCGCCCCTCATGACGTCACCAGAGACCTCATCCTCTTCAACCAGCAGAGGATGGCCGAGGTGGGATAAGATGATGATCTAGATGGTGGGGTTGAGTGAAGGGAGAGAGGGAGAAAGGGAAAGAGAGACAGAGACAGATAGAAAGAAAGAAAGAAAGAAAGAAAGAAAGAAAGAAAGAAAGAGAGAGAGACAGCGACAGAGACGGTGAGACATAGAGATAGTAAGAGGAAGAGAGAATGAGAGAGAGCGAGAGAGAGAGAGAGAGAGCGTGTGAAAATATATCCTTGAGAGCAGTCAAAAATGAATGTGGAGGAGGGATGGTGTAGTGAAGTGAAGGAAGAAATAGAAAAAGAGAAAAGGAGAGACAGACAGACAGACAGACAGAAAGAAAAAAAGAAAGAAAGAAAGAAAGAAAGAAAGAAAGAAAGAAAGAAAGAAAGAGGAAACAGAAAGATAGCTACCGATTGTTTCCTGAGAATGCTAGGCATGGTAGATATGGATGGAAAGGTGGGGGGAGTTGTGATAGAGTGAAGGGGAGAGAGGGAGATGGGAGCGAGAGGGGGGAGAGAGAGAGAGAGAGAGAGAGAGAGAGAGAGAGAGAGAGAGTAAAAGGAAACATAAAGACGGGTAGATAGATTCCGATATTTTCCTGAAAGTGACAGACACCATGAGCATGGGAGGTGCAATATACAGATATAGTGAAAGAGAGAGGCGAGAGAGTGAGTAAGAGAGAGAGAGAGAGAGCTAGACAGACAGACGGCAGATAAAAGGTTGAACATACACCGATCGAGTGATACTCGAGAATGGTGTCAAGCGTGTTTTAATTGTCATCTTTGTCATGTGTGTCCTCATCATTTATTTCACGGAACAAAGTTGCATAACAAGTCATACGCGCACCATTAGCTGCGCAGGGCAAAGCTAATGTGTACCATCGTAATACTTTCAACGGTATTGACACTTTTTTTTGCACCTGTAGTACATGTACATTAAAAAGTGAAGCGCGTTATTTGTCATAGAAAGGGTAAGTCGAGGCAATTGTTTCTTTGTTAAAGGAATAGTCCACCCTAGAATTAAGTTGTATTTAGAACAAGCAAAAACCTGACAGAAACGTGTAAGTGAGGTTTGATGAAAATCCGTTAGAGGATAAGAAAGTTACGATTGTGTAACATTTTTATTTTGTGCCGTCACGTGCGAGAGGCTCTTTCATTTTGTTGTGTAATAATTGTTTTGAAAATGTCAAATTTCTCAAAAGGATATGCATTATTCTACCTGCGCATTTGATACATTATTAGAAACATGCTTTTACACTCAAACCTCTATATGGAAAGAGATATTCTTTCATTAAAAAAAAGAGAGAGCAATGTATGGAATCATACAGCACACAGCATATGGACAGCACCTCGCACGTGACGTCACAAAATAAAGATTTTAAAAGTTCATAACTTTCTTATCCTTTGACGGGGTTTCATCAAGCCTTCACTAATATGTTTCTTTTGCCTTCCTGCCTCTTTTTTAACCTACTTAATTTCCGAGTGGACTATTCCTGTGAAAGCTGTCCTTTTTTCTTATTTCTGAAAGGTTGAACTCGCTAAGGAACTTGAACAGAAGAAGGAGGAGATGCGATCACTGATGAGGGACCTGGCTAAAGAGAAACAGAAGACCGACAGCTTGTTATTCTCCATGCTCCCTAAAGAAGTTGCCAATGATCTCAGAGAAGGTCGGCATGTTCAGGCGGGTATGGACTGAGGAAAACCCGACTCAAGACAAGTTGAAAAATATTTTTGTTCCCTAAAGAACTTGCGAGTGATCTTAGAAAATGTCTGGAAGTTAAGGCGGGTAGGGACTGTGCGAGCTCAGAGTTTGAAAAACACCCGACTTAAGACAAGTTGAAAAATAGTTTCCCCTACTTACTGACAGAAGTTGCCAACGATCTCCGAGAAGTTCGGCATGTACAGGCGGGTATGGACTGAACGAGCTAAGAGTTTGAAAAACACCCGACTTACGACAAGTTGAAAAATAGTTGCGTCCCCTATAGGAGTTGCCAACGATCTCCGAGAAGGTCGGCATGTTTAGGCGGGTATCAACTGTCCGAGCTAAGAGCTTAGGAAAGAAAAATCGGGCTCGGACAAGTTGGAAAATGCTGTGTCGCTCATTAATCTTAGAGAAGGTGGACATGTTCAGGCTAGCATGGCTAATATGGGTTGAGCAACTAATATACGGGAAAAAACATTAGTGTGCTTTTATCATCAACCGAGGACCACTTGACAAACATTTATTCTTCAAATATTTCTTTTAAAACATTACATAGGCTGTACATTATATCGAAGGCAATGAGAGTGATTATATATTTTGTTGAAAGAAACATTACATCTACACTATGGCAGGTTATTTCTAATTGCCAAGTGCAGTTGTTCACGTTATAGTTATAGTTCAACATGTTATGTTTTGACCTCGATAGATTTATTTCCTTGTTTCGTTAACTTTTAGGTGAGTTTCCCGATGTAACGATAATGTTCAGCGATATCGTCAAGTTTACCGATATCTGCTCACAATGCGAACCAATCCAAGTCGTCCACTTCCTCAACGATATGTACGTCAAATTCGACGAACTAACGACTGTCTACAACGTCTACAAGGTAACTTACCCTTCATGTCATGCACGTGGTACAACATTGTATTGTATTTGATATTCGTGACTTCCAGTCGTTTAATGTGCCTGTATTGTAAACTCGGGTTACATTAACAGCTTTTTTAAACGCGAATCTTTATGTTTGTGTTTTTCAGTGTTAACCCATAGGCTATCTGTCCTATTTTAGTTCACTTTCTTTTCCGAAGAACTTCAAACATAACAATTATACTTACGATACAGTTTTTCTTATATTTCGTGTCTTGCAAATCAAGTATCTTTGCTCATATCATTATGTACTGTACAATATTGATGTACTCTATTATACCCTTTTAAATGGTTACATATTTAAAGTTCAATTTGTCGTAATTGAATAATGTGAAATGAAAGAACTAAATAAATTAAATCAAATTAAATATAATGCTTTCCTATATGATTGTGCAACAGGTGGAGACGATAGGGGACGCGTATATGGTGGTAGGTGGTCTACCAGTCTTCAGCCGGTCGCACGCAGAGAGAGTGGTGTCTTTCGGGCTCGGGTCTCTGGATAGCGTGAAGTTGCTAAAGTCCCCGGTCTCCCATCATACTGTACAGGTGAGTCAAAGACCCCTGTCTCCATTCACACTGTACAGGTGAGTCTAAGTCCCCGGTCTCCAATTACACTCTACGAGTGAATCAAATTCCCCGGTCTCCAATCACACTGTACAGTGAATCAAAGTCCCCGGTCTCCATTCACACTGTACAGGTGAGTCAAAGTTTTACTTAAGCCAAGTATTGAATTGAATACCGACCATGGTGAACATGTTCGGTATATTTCTCCTTCCGCAGATTCGGTTAGGAGTACATACGGGGCCTGTTGTCGCGGGCGTGGTGGGTCAGAAAATGCCGCGGTACTGTCTCTTCGGTGACACCGTCAACACGGCGTCGCGCATGGAGAGCCATGGTGCAGCCGGCAAGATCCACGCCAGCGAGACGGTGATTCGGTGAGTGCTAGCCTCAGTTCAACACTTTGTAGTGTGTCGACGTATTGGGCGTATCCAGGCTGTGGGATATTTCTCATCCCTACAGACAATAGAGTCTAGTCACTGTATCAGTCGAGCAGGAGAAGATATTGAGAATGATTAGTCTAATGTAGTCATACCCCTTTCTTAAATGGTTTCGGTTAAAATGCCCAACAGACTGGAGATCAGGCTAGTAAGGACACAAATGAAGAGTATCATTCCTTAAGGGATTATTTCCACTTCAGCTGATTACAAGTGAAAATTCCTTTTAATTCATTCTCCGTATTGCAAAAAGGAAATACCCTGCTCACCATTATAAAAGATATTCCAATCAGTCTTTTTATATTCATTACTTTGTTAGTGCGTTGGAATGCCTGGAGTCAGAACAATCCTTCAAGACGGCCCTTCGAGGGAACATGCACATCAAGGGGAAGGGTCAGATGAATACCTACTTCATCACTAAGCCACCCCCACAGGAAGTCCTTCCCACGACCCGGCACCAGTCCAACAAAACAGCCGTCGTTCCTCCTTTGGCGCCCTCAGGTAAATGGAGACTGTACTTGTGCGTGCCGAGACCGAAACCGTTCTGAATGTGTTTCTTTGCATAAACCTATAGAGTACCGAAGTAGTGTCGTTATAGCTACGGTTATGCTGGTTTCTGAATTTTCACAACATAACTCAAGTGAGAGTTCACTGGTCCGACATTGTCTATAGCGCGCTATTCTTGGGCACTTCAACTTGGAGTCCCCGCTATAATCACCGCTGATTGCTGTACCCACACAGTTTAAAACTAGTTGTCATGACAACATGTTCATATGACGTCACACTTCGGTATTCTACTTTTCATTTGATTAAAAAAAAAAGATTACCTCAATCCTTTTTGTAAACTCGCCCGAAATTCAGTTAACCGTTCGATGTTGTACTGTCACAGGTGACGTCCCCAAGCAATCAACGCCACCTGGCATCGCAGTAAAGGCACAAGACAAATCCCTGACATATCCGCCGACTGCAACGCAGATGACATCGACGACCGACATCAACGATTACCGACCCGAGGTGGAGTGTGGGCGCTCCTCTCCCTGCTACGACAAGCACCAAGTTGAGCCTAACTTTTTCGCAACAAGCTCTTCGATGAAACGCAGTGTATCATCGTCAAAGGTCTGCGTGATCTCGTGAGGTTGACGAGATACGATCGCTGAGCGATGAGCTCTTGCAAATTAGGGACCTATCGATTTGGACGTGCCGCCAGGCGTCACCGTGAATGACGTCACTTTTACGCACCGCGCATGCGTTAACGTCGACACCTCGGCTCAACACCCCTCGGCTCAACGCGTTTACCCAGGTTTTCACCGACCACCCAATTCACTCGCGCCGGGCTCATCCCATGCTGTCTATGACGTCATACTCCTCTCGATATGGACGGTGCCGGAGGAAGATTATGCTGAGTTACAGCAAATCAGTGGGAAGTTCAACGATTTTTCCATTTATTTTTGTAAACAAAATATTAATAGCTATATTACCAGAAAGTTCATCATCTTTTCACTTAACATGAGCACCACTGACGTACCAACTATACAGCCTATCAGGCCCGGCTATCAGGTACCTGTTTGCTCTGTCGTCTAGCAAGTTGCAAATGCACACTACAGTCCCACATATTTAGTCCCACATTTTAACCGCGCCCGTATACGTATTGCAACCAGTGGGGAGATCAGTGATTGCCATCCGGGCTACAGGGGCCATGACGTCACTACGTTGACTAGACGTGACGCCCGAAATCGAAACGCATTTCAGGAGCGGCTCAACGTAGGGAGTAAACGCGTTGACATACGCCTGCCGCCGGGCGTCACATCACTCTCGTTCACCCAATCGAAAAGTCCTATTACCAGGACGTGAACACTCCGTTGACTCACTGCGCATAGTCATCCCAAGGGAATGGAAGAGTTAACCGGTTATTGATTACACCGTGGTCGAACAGTTCATTAAACTATGAATTTTGAGCGTGCTTAGACGACATGCACCTGGTGTTTATTGGAGAACCGAAGCGTTACGTCACATAAGCATGCCAAGACAGCTCATTAAAAACTACCCGGGTAGAGAAAACAGCGGTGCTCTCAGCACGGACCCTCAAGACAATGTCGAACCAGTAAAACTCTCATTTCAGCGATGTTGTTTAGCACCAGAAGTCTGTATAACACTGGAGGTAACGTGATGACACCACGTCGGTACTCTGTTGTGATAGTAGATGGGCATAACAGCACGTAACTTGCCGCCCTTGCAACAGAAGACTCATATAACCGAGGCATCGTGACACACGTATGACTGCTACTTCGTTAGTGGGTGAGCAAGTCAAGGCCAGCACAGACGACACGATCCGATCTCAGTCTACGACTATGCAACTGGCTGGATCGAAGGACATAATCACATTAAGTTATTTGTCCACGCTGATCTCAAATATTTTGAAAAGCTGTATACTTACAGGCAGCTTATCCATCTTACCCATGGTCCAATTTTTGGCTCTGGAAATCACAGTCAACAAATGCCCCCAAATGATTTAAGTATCGTTACAAACTCAGGTCTCACATCGCTAAAGAATGTCGTTTGATTGGAAAAGGCACTGTAAGCCTTTCGTTTTTCATGATAAGGAGATTTACCTGTTGTTAGTACGCTCTCGCTGACTGGATCTGTTAGGACCTTCACACGTACTGCTACAGTTACACCGAGAAGTACATCAAATCGTTAGAGGTTTAGAAGAAGCTATCATTTCAATTAAGCGAAAGGTTTCCTACAACAAGTAAATCTCTTTATTATTAAAAACATATTACATTTTTGTTCATCAAACTCAGGCAGCTATTTCATAAAGTAAGTGTGCAAGTGACTATCATTATTTCCAATACACAATGGAAGATAATTGATCGGAATTATCTATACCACTCGTGTAGTGATAAGGAGCTTTCGGTTATGGACGGTCGGGCCCTCAGGACGGAGACTTCACCTAGCCACGTGCACACGATTTGTTAGCTGTGTGTCACCGAACTCTGTGTATGTTGCATATGTCATTATGTAATATAGTTATCGTTATTATCGTCATTCATTCTTCAAGATCCTTGCCTTGGCATCACTGAACAACGTTTCATGATCATTCCCAATAGCTCTGTCACATCTGACCGGATTGCGAAAAAGGTTTGGCCAAACGAACAGCAAAATTGTCTATTCGTTTGTATCATTTTGGGTGTGTTCCATTAACTTTTCTTTTTCGACGAGTACGTTCTATGTACTTCAACATTTGATCCATTTAACAGCACACCTCGAGCATCAACGGAGATGATGTTTGTCATCGAATAATTTGATTTCGCATAATGTTGGTTACACAATTCGGTCAAATGTGACGGGGCTTTAACGTACGAGATGCACGAACCAACTCTATGTCTTGATTACTATTACAAATGATGGCTGATGTTCATGAATAACAAACATGAAATAAATACTATTTAGAAAAAGGAAGTGAGTCCGTGTATTTCAATATTTCACCTGCTACATTTTTATTGCAATAATTATTTGAATACTTTTTGACAAGTTTGGCCCTTAAAAAGCATCTGTCACAGATGATCAATTCAGAACTCAACAATGCGATTGTTCATCACACATGTAAATCCACAAGGCCCTTTTCTACCATAATCATTCTGAATACTTAATAACACTGTGGTGGCAGCTGTATATGACTGAACATTATACCGAATAGTATACTTTAACAAAATATAAAAAGAAATAATATAAAGCATTTTTGTTCCCGTAGAATTTTTGGTTAAGAAGTAACATGTGTCCCTTCACTTTCTAGTAGCATTGTGTATTTTGGATTTGCAAGATATCCCTAGTAGTAGGATGCCCTTTCCGTAGGTCAAACGTACATAAATATCTTAGTACCATGGAATGTGGACGAAAATGGTGTTACTAAATGTTCAACCAAAATTGACATTGCCTTTTCAAAAAATAGTTATTAAAAGTACAAACCGAATGAAGCTAAAATTTACATACCATAAAGTCAAATAGCGTCACCTGAATTGAACCAGGTGTCGTAACATGAATTATGAATTAGAACATTAAATGATATTCTCAGTTTTGGACTTAGAGATGTGTGTACAATTATCAGAATGATTAATTCAAAAGACAACAATGCTTATCGTGGATCAGACCTGATACTGCCATCACAGTGTCATTACTACTGCTGCTTCTGGCAGAAAAGAATTGTGGGTTGATATATCGATTTATATCCCTCATTAATATATTCCAGTTCGTTGATTGGTTGAAAGGGTGTCACATGACCACAAATAGATGAACTATTTAAAGGAAGAGGCTCAGAGGGAAGAAAAGTACTATTTCGTGACGTCAGGGGAGAAAAAGGAACTATTTCGTGACGTCATGTCAAAAATAGTCTTATTTTTCCCTCTGGACTATCGATATCTGGGCTATCGGTGATCGATACAATTTCCATCGAATCATCCCAGGTAAATGCGCGACACGCAAAATCTACGCGATACATTTCTTTCCAGCTGCCTTTTGACGTTTTAGCGGAAAATCATTGGGCGCGCTGCCGGAACCCCCGCGGTGTTGCGGCCGAGGTGCAATTTGAATTTCCGTTGGTTTGCTCAAGCCGCAGGAAATAACAAAACATCTAAATCGGGCTCCTGCGTTCGGAGCTTAGAGCATGGACACTATATTACAAGGTCCATGGTAAGGATTAAATTAATGAGCAAAAAATATATGAATGAAGGATATAAAACAAATATTTCATGATCTTAATTCGGGAACTTTGTGGAATCTATTGGTCCCCTCGGTGAAGTGGAGGGCGTGCGGTACCATTTTCCCTCGACCTGCGGTCTCGGGAAAATAGTACCGCACGCCCTCCACTTAACCTCGGTGCAAATAGATTCCACAAGATCCCTCATGGTCATGAAATATTTGTATACTATTTATCTTTCAAACTATCTATCTATCTTTCAATCTATCTATCTATCTTTCAATCTATCTATCTATCTATCAATGTATCTATCTATCTATCTATCTTTCTATCTATTTATCTATTTATCTATATATCCATCTATCTATATATCTATCTACCTAGCCTATTTCACTCCACTGCTGAAGGAAGGCCTCCTCATAATTTTTCCATTTTGATCTATCTTGTGCCATTAGTTTGCATGTCACACATTTTGTCCATATACTTGTGGGCAATCATAAAGCACCCTGACTTTTCTATAACTTAGGTTATTCCTTGTCTACGAGGGTTGTTAAAAAAAAGTTTGGACCAATCAGCCCTGTTACATCTCGTTGATTGTCTATATTCTCTATCCCCCCCCCCCCTCTCTCTCTCTCTCTCTCTCTCTCTCTTTCTGTTGCACGCCGCCAAGCAATCTTACACAGCTCGGTTCTCTCTCTCGTTGGACTCATCTACACCATCAACCAGTGGATTCTCACAAAAACAATATTGTGCAATCACGATAGAGGTTTACTGTACACCATGTGTAAAGTCCTGCGAGGACTGAGATGAGAAAACTTGGATAGAATTGAAGGTGAAATGGAAAGGCGAGAAAGTGAAGATTTGAAAGTAGAGTATTCTTTCGAAATGAGTGTAGTCCTGGAAAGGACTGTAAACCAGAAAGTGTGAAGAGCTGATGAGAAGAGAGGTACACTCGACGTTTTCGGGCAGATTGACTGTCCGTCTTCAGGAGTGGTTGCGCAACATGGAACTAGGCATACATACATCACACACGCACTCGACCAACCGTCTGATACACATTCAATGATGGACACTCACAAATTTCATTACGATCTCTGGGTCTTTCATACAGCACTATAACGAAAGGCACAACCTCTGTCAACGGTGGCTCGACATATCCTGCCTCCCCATCCTCCATTTCAGCATCTAATACCACACACCCGTCTCAATATCAGATTACACAGAGCGCCCCCTACTGGCTGTCGTGCATCAATAAGCGGGTTCGTAGTAGCAATGTGCGCATGAACAGATTATTGCTCACTGGGTAAAATCTATTCATTATCATGCAAATATGAAAACATTTATTCCGCTTTGAAAGGTAGCAAAAGAACATTCCACCGTGTGCACCTGCGTCTATTGATTTTCCGGACACACTGCATTGTGTCTATACATCCATCATCCTACACACCTTCATGAACAAACCATAGTCTGCAGTCTAGTTATACTTATTCAGGGGATTGTCCGACCATGGTGTAACTACGAACTGGTCTATTTTCGTTATACAACGTCCCTTATTTGTCCGCTGCACTGGCGCTTGAAGCTATACTGCCCTACTTTGACAAAACGAAGCAATTTACTAAAGAGGCTTTTCTTGTAAATTAGCCAAATGTGTCTGTCACTTGCATTGACATCAATGGAACACCACATCATGTTAGATTGCATATCTCGCTGCAAGATGAATACTGGGGTGTATTACTTCTTCAGATTTTGCCTGTATGTAGGGGGTGCTGAGTAAAATCCAATATACCACTAACTCAAATTTGAGCACCTGGGAGAACTTTTAGCGTGAAAGATCTCTTGGGTGAAATCGCGGGTGAAATGCCGGGAGACTTTTCAGAAATTTCACCTTCGAATCGTCCAGGGTAACCTTGCGGATGCAACAGGAGTTCCAGGGTGAAGCGCTAGTGTGAAGCTCTCGGGTGATGTTCCAGTGGATGTCAAAGGTCATGTTTTGGTTAAGGTCATACAGTCGTCGATCGGTTGCAGTGCGCGCCATTTCATAAATTTTGTATGTATTCGTTTTCATTGAACGTGCTCGTGCATGGCACAAGTTGGATTTTAAACTTTTCGTTAATCATCGTCAGTTGCAAGTTTGTTCAAAGTTTGTTTCAAGGTGAAATTCCAATCTCCTCCTCTCCCATGCTTGGTTGTATTGCTGCTGCATTTGCAAAATCATCCGGTTTCTGAAGAGTCCCATTTGATTCAGAAACATCAGATTCATTAAAAAAAAATCCATCTCCATTTTAGTTCACACAGTTTCAAATTTGATACCAGAACCTTGCAGCTACATTGACGAAATAAAAGTATCCGGAAATTAGCACCGGTCCGGTGAATGCACGTATTCAACTCACCAAAGCAACTACACAAATCAGCGCGAGCTGCAGACCAACGTACGTCTCGCATATGCGCCATACGCAATTCCCCTGCAGATGAGCAGAAGAGAAAAATCCACCCGGGAGCTCCCCTCGCAGTGTGACAGGAAGTTCACCCGGAATTTAGAGTGAAAGGGTGTAAGAGTGCCAGTGTTGGAAGCCTCCGTAGTACGGGGCAAAGACCTTATAGCACTGCGAAGCAGCGCAAGACCGATCACTCTCCGAAAAAATGGCAGTACGACATGGGCGCCATTTGAAAAAGGAAGCAAGTTCCCGGATGAAGTTTGATGTTTAAAATTTGAAGTTTATTTATTTCTCTTGACCACTTTTGAGGAACGAGAAATACAACATAAAATGTAAAGTCATATTTATAATATACACATATGTTTTCTTTATGAAAAACAGATATAAAAGTATAACCCTGGAAGTGTGAAAGCAAAAGGGTGGAAAATGAGTCGTGAGGGTGGGGAAATCAGTTTATACATAATCGCATAAATTTTTAGAAATATTCCTGGTTTTCGTTATTTTGTAATATATATATATATATATATATATATATATATATATATATATATACGCGCAGTGCATGCGACAATGCAGCCAGCGCGCTGCTCTGCTACCTAGAATGGCGGCGGTATCGCCCCGTGGCGCACTACACTTTATTGAATGTGTGCAAATACGATAGAGAAGTACCGTCTTTGGTACAGGGCTACCGGAAGTGCGGGAATAAGCCCACTTTCTTATCTTCAATGGATAAAGTAGCAGACGATGTTATCAACCGAGAGTTGGGATTTGAAAACATTTCGCCACCCGTCTCGATCGATAACGCCTGCTTTTGAAAAATTGAATTAAACTTGTAATAATAAGTGAATATTGATATGTTTGAAATAACATTGTTGTCATGTATTCTCATAATAATTATCTTACTACACTTACACCATATTTCGGGTCTAGAATTAATATTATAACCATTACTCACGAGGTTGCTTATCTTTAAGTTTGGCGCTACTAATTTCTATATATTATTACACATATTCTATTATAAATGAGTACGTAGTATGGTTATTTTTATATTTGACCACATTTTTGTACGATTGGGATAAAAAACATACAGTGAATGAGCAATAATCGATTACATTTAAATGTCCTGTTTGACAGCATCGATTGAAAGGCACATTTAGATCGATGCTGAATATTCGGCCTAGAAATGAACAGATCGAAAATAACTCATGTAAAATTAAAATTACCACGTCGCGTCCTTGGCTGTGTCATACACCCACTAACGCTGCTCATGTCATCTCAATTGTATCTCTCAGCTCAAAATGAGGTTGAAAATGTAAAAAGTTAAGCATTCGTTTAAAAGTTACATCACTTGTTCATTAAAACTTATTTGAATCAACACTTTTCTGCACACGATCCTTCATGCTACATCTTTTGTTTCCATGTAAGATATTTTTAATGTTCTATTTTTAGGGGTAATTTTCAGCATAGGTACTGCAATGAAGCATTTGTCATGGATTGGTACACATGCTATGGCATTCTATGTGAGTCCTTCGAATTTCAAGTATTTAAGTATTCATAATAGAACTATTCTGAACATTTTCGATACATCGGCCTCCTAAGTGAAAAAAACGATATAAAATAAACTATCCTCTTACATGTTTGAACCGCAACGAGCAGTCTACGTTCATAATCGTATTGTCTCTCTCAGCACACGATGGGGGTATGACGCACACTGAACGCATGTGCGTTCAGCGAACAGTTTAAAAAAATACAGATCGCTGTAATCGTGTAAAATGAGTTTCCAGATCTATCATTGGGTGGAAGTTTCAATACAGTATCTTCCTCTGTTTTCCGTACAAAATGTTGTTTTAACCTGCCAAAGGAACACACTGTCTTTGATAAAATGGTACATGTACCAGCACACTCATGTAGACATTCATAAGCTATTAAGAGAGTCCGGGACTTCGTGGATTTCCTTAATAACGCAGTTTGAGCGCAAAACCTGACTTAGATATCAAAGCCTCATAAGATGAGTACACGGCTAATGAGAGTGTGGGGACTAACATTACCAGTACGCCTTCTCCAGCTCTCTGTCTTTAGTGATTATTATAGCAGACGATGATTTCAATCGAGAGATAGGTTTCGAAATTATTTCGCCACCCGTCACAGTGAAATATGTCTGCTTTTAGAAAAGTCTAGGATTTAAATAGTACCGGCATGAGAGCACTAAATTAGACCTGTACTCTCTACATAATAATCCTACTGCACTTACAATATATTTCGTAACTACAAATATTATTGTAAATGGCAATGCTGCTTATTGAAAACTTCGGCACTGCTGATCCCTAATATAATTATACATAGTTTGCATTATGAATATGTACAATAGTATGGTTAATGATATATTTGAATGCATTAGTCTCACATTTGGATGAAAAACATACAATTTATGAGTGTTAATTAACTACATATACATGTTCTGTTTGACAGTATCGATGGAATGGCACACTTAAAGATTGTTCGTCCCTTTTGCAAGCTTAAAATTTAAAATCGTCTATCACGATCGTAAAGTGAAGAAAGTGTGATTCAAGACCATTTCTAAGAATATAGCATGTTGAAGCTTTCTGTATATGTAAAAAATTTCAGCCATAAAATTTCAAACCGACTTTTTTCGTACTACGAAAAAAGTATTAGTCTTTGTTACAGTATGTATGTGGTTATTATACGTGTGTCAAATCCTAATTTTATGAGTAACTACCAAACTTTGGAGATGATTCCTTCCATAGAACAATTTTTTTCATAATGCGTTTTATAATTTAATAAACAGATAAATCAATAAAGCAGATATTTCAACACAAACTGCTAAGAGCCTGAGGTAAAGACTATTAATCAGCCGTTGTTTAAGTGCATTGTTTGAATTTTACACTACGTATCAGTTTCAAATTGTGAATATAGAGTTTGCTAACACTTCTCTTTATGTTTGCCAATGTTTCAATGGTTTTGTGGTGATCTGAAAAAGGGACTGGCTGTCTTTAAATCGATGCTGAAAAATCCGCAAAAAATTAATCAATTGAAAATAACTAATGTAAAACTAAAATTATCACGTCACGTCACTTCCTTAGCTGCGTCATTCACCCACTGAAGTTGCTTATGCCATCTCAACATTGTGTCTGCCCTTTTTCGAGGTGAATATTCAAAAACAATGTGAAAAAATCTGAGAATGTAAATTATTATGTTTAAAGTTATATTACTTGTAATGTATCAAAACTTATTTGAATCAACATTTTTCTCCGTACAATTTTTACGGTAATGTGGGGATAATCCCACTTTCTTATCTTCAATGGATATTTTAGCAGACTATAGTATGTTATCAACTGAGAGCTGGGCCTGGGATTTGAAAACATTTCGCCACCCGTCACGATCGATCACGTCTGCTTGTAAAAAGTCAAACAAAAGAACTACTACCCAAAGCTGTTAAGATTGCTATTTGTACTCTCAAAATAATTATTTTACTGCACTTACAACATATTTCGTAACTAGAATGAATATTTTAACCATTAATGACGAGGCTGCTTATTGCAAACTTCAGCGCTACTCATTTTTTATATATATCACATATTTTCTATGATGAGTGAGTACGTAGTATGGTTATTTTTATATTTGACTACATTTTTGTACGATCGGGAGAAAAAGAAACTAAAAGAGTTTGAGCAATAATCGATTACAATTAAAGGTCCTATTTGACAGTATCGATTGAATGGCACACTTAGTTCGATGCTGAATATTCGGCCTAAAAATGAACAGATCGAAAATAACTCACCTAAAACTAAAATTATCACGTCGCGTCCTTGGCTGTGTCATGCACCCACTGACGCTGCTCATGCCATCTCAATTGTATCTCTCAGCTCAAAATGAGGTTGAAAATGTAAAAAGTTCAGCATTCGTTAAAAGTTACATCACTTGTTCATTAAAACTTATTTGAATCAACACTTTTCTGCATACGATCCTTCATGCTACAACTTTTGTTTCCATGTAAGATATTTTTAATGTTCTATTTTTAGGGGTAATTTTCAGCATAGGTACTGCGATGGAGCATTTGTCATGGATTGGTACACGTGCTATGGAAGTCTATGTGAGTCCTTCGAATTTCAAGTATATAAGTATTCATAATAGAACAATTCTGAAGTTTTTCGATACATCGGCCTCCTAAGTGAAAAAAACGATATAAAATAAACTATCCTCTTACATGTTTGAACCGCAACGAGCAGTCTACGTTCATAATCGTATTGTCTCTCTCAGCACACGATGGGGGTATGACGCACATTGAACGCATGCGCGTTCAGCGAACAGTTTAAAAAAATACAGATCGCTGTAATCGTGTAAAATGAGTTTCCAGACCTATCATTGGGATTGAAGTTTCAATACAGTATCTTCCTCTGTTTTCCGTGTGTTTTACAAAATGTTGTTTTAACCTGCCAAAGGAAGACACTGTCTTTGATAAAATGGTACATGTACCAGCACACTCATGTAGACATTCATAAGCTATTAAGAGAGTCCGGGACTTCGTGGATCTCCTTAATAACGAAGTTTGAGCGCAAAACCTGACTTAGTATACCAGCGTTCAAAGCCTCAAAAGATGAGTACACGGCTAATGAAAGTGCGGGGACTAACATTACCAGTACGCCTACTCCAGCTCTCTGGCTTTAGTGATTATTATAGCAGACGATGACTGCAATCGAGAGATAGGTTCTGAAATTATGTCGCCACACGTCACAGTGAATTGCGTCTACTCTAAGGAAAAGTCTAGGATTTAATTAGTAACGCCATTGAGAGCACTTATTTATATGTGTACTCTGTCCATAATAATCTTATACATAAACATATTTCGTAACTACAAAGATTATTATAAATGGCAATGCTGCTTATTGAAAACATCGGCACTGTTGATCCCTAATATCATTATACATAGTTTGCATTATGAATATGTACAATAGTATGGTTAATGATATATTTGAATGCATTAGTCTCACATTTGGATGAAAAACATACAATTTTTGAGTGTTAATTAACTACATATACATGTTCTGTTTGACAGTATCGATGGAATGGCACACTTAAATCGATGCTGAAAAATCCGCAATAAAATGAAAAAATTGAAAATAACTAATGTAAAACTAATATTATCACGTCACGTCACTTCCTTAGCTGCGTCATTCACCCACTGAAGTTGCTCATACCATCTCAAGATTGTGTCTGCCCATTTTCGAGGTGAATAATATACAAAAACAATTTGAAAAATCGTATCTTAGAATGTTAAGGATTATGTTTAAAGTTACATTACTTGTTCATCAAAACTCATTTGAATCAATACTTTCCTGCGTACAATTTTTAAGATACGGTTTTTGTTTTTCATGTAACATTTTTTTAATGTGTGTATTTTGAGAGGTAATTTTCAGCATAAATTGAACCAATGCATGCAATCGATACTGTGATCTATTTGTAATCGATCGATACACATGCAGTGGAAGCCTACATAAGTCCTTAAAATGTAGTCAAGTATTCATAATTGTAGAACTGTTCTGAAGATTTTTGTTACTTGGGCCTCATTATGTCAAAAAAAATCGATGAAATACATGGAGGCTGGGCAATTTCTTTCCTTAATTTTCAGTAAACATGCTTCTTAACAACATGAAAGCCATAAAACCCAGAAGGGATCAACATTAGGCCTATTCCCATCGATAACATAGGAATTGTCAGTCACGATCCCTTTTAGAAAATAAAAACAAGTTAAAACTATACTTGAATGCGCTGGAAATGTCCAGGTTTGTAACGACTATAGATTACATTAATGATGATATTCAGTATCGTGTCTGCCAGTAAGTAAGGCTCTACTGGCGGGCTCGGTTTCTAGCCCTACGGGTACCGGGAGGTTTGGACGCCCTATCTAAAGCTCGCAATCTAGCGATCATTGATCAAGTCATAGTCCGGTTCTTCTATTGTGAGGGAAATTCTGAGACGGTATTTTCTTCCATTCTGAGCGGCATTTACACATTCCTTACCTTCAAGACAAAACATTCGCAGTACCATTACTGCTACATTTTGTTGTTCTGCTTATTTTAACATTGAATTTTATCAAGCCCTGTTATCAATCGACACTTGCTAGGGGCGTTTCATGAATTTAAAGTTGTCAGCACTGACTAAATAGTCAGTGCCAACAATTTCAGTGAAATCCTCGGTTTTGATTGGCTTACACATAAATACACAATAAAGTGTAAAGTAATATTTATATTATACACATATGTTTTCTTTAAGAAAAAAGAGAACAGAATGCAAGCAAAATCACCGCGGACATCCTACGCTATGACGTCTGTTTTTTACCAGATAAATAAGACATAGTATAGCCCTGGATATGTGAAAGCAAAAGGGGGGGAAATGTGAGGTGAAGGTGGGGAAATCAGTTTATACATGGTAGCATACATTTTTAGAATTTTAGAAATGTTCCTGGTTTTCGTTATTTTGTAAGAAATAAATCTTCTTCTTATATGTACAGTATATATATATATATATATATACGCTCAGTGCATGCGACAATGCAGCCAGCGCGCTGCTCTGCTACCTGAAATGGCGGCGGTATCGCCCCGTGGCGCACTACACTTTATTGTGTGTGTGCAAATACGATAGAGTGGTACCGTCTTTGGTACAGGGCAACCGGAAATGTGGGGATAATTCCACTTTCTTATCTTCAATGGATACATTAGCAGACGATGTTATCAACTGAGAGCTGGGATTTGAAATCATTTCGCCACCCGCCTCGGTCGATATCGCCTGCTTAAAATAAGTTAAATAAGAATAATAAGACGTGAATACTGATAACTTGTGAAATAACATTGTTTTCATGTACTCTCAAAATAATTATCTTACTACACTTACACCATATTTCGTGACTAGAATTAATATTATAACCATTAATGACGAGGTTGCTTATCACAAACTTCAGTGCTACTCATTTTTTATATATTATTACATATTTTCTATGATGAGTGAGTACGTAGTATGGTTATTTTTATATTTGACCACATTTTTGTACGATTGGAATAAAAAAATACAGTGAATGAGCAATAATCGATTACATTTAAATGTCCTATTTGACAGTATCGATTGAATGGCACACTTAGATCGATGCTGAATATTCGGCTTAAAAATGAACAGATCGAAAATAACTCATGTAAAATTAAAATTATCACGTCGCGTCCTTGGCTGTGTCATGCACCCATTAAGGCTGTTCATGCCATCTCAGTTGTATCTCTCAGCTCAAAATGAGGTTGAAAATGTAAAAAGTTAAGCATTCGTTAAAAGTTACATCACTTGTTCATTAAAACTTATTTGAATCAACACTTTTCTGCATACGATCCTTAATGCTACATCTTTTGTTTTCATGAAAGATATTTTTAATGTTCTATTTTTAGGGGTAAATTTCGGCATAGGTACTGCGATGGAGCATTAGTCATGGATTGGTACACATGCCATGAAGGTCTATGTGAGTCCTTCGAATTTCAAGTATATAAGCATTCATAATTCTGAATGCGGATCTTCTTACAGTATCGATGGATAGCACACTTAAATCGATGCTGAAAAATCCGCAAAAAAAATAATAAATTGAAAATAACTAATGTAAAACTAAAATTATCACGTCACGTCACTTCCTTAGCTGCGTCATTCACCCACTGAAGTTGCTTATGCCATCCCAAGATTGTGTCTGCCCTTTTTCGAGGTGAATATTCAAAAACAATGTGAAAAAATCTGAGAATGTTAAGGATTATGTTTAAAGTTACATTACTTTTAATGTATCAAAACTTATTTGAATCAACACCTTTCTCCGTACAATTTTTAAGGTAATATGGGAATAATCCCACTTTCTTATCTTCAATGAATATTATAGCAGACGATGTTATCGACTAAGAGCTGGGATTTGAAAACATTTCGCCACCCGTCACGATCGATCACGACTGCTTGTATAAAGTGAAACAAAAGAACTTCAAACTAAAGTGAGTAACATTGCAATTTGTACTCTCAAAATAATTATTTTACTGCACTTAATATACAACATATTTCTTAACTAGAATGAATATTTTAACCATTAATGACGAGGCTGCTTATTACAAACTTTAGCGCTACTAATTTGCTATATTATTACATATTTTCTATGATGAGTGAGTACGTAGTATGGTTATTTTTATATTTGACCACATTTTTGTACGATTGGGAGAAAAAGAAACATACATAAAAGATATTCTTTTCTTACAAGAAACATATAGCACACAAGATGTGGAAAACGAATGGTCATTAGAATGGAATGGACAATGTATTTACAGTCATGGGACCCCCCACAGTAAAGGTGTTTTGATTTTAATTAATCCTTCATTGGATTTGGAGTTGAAAAATGCTATATCTGATTTAGATGGGAGATATGTATTGATAGATTGTGTTTTGGAAAGCTCAAGGGTAATTTTGTGTAGTGTATACTTTCCAGTTAGAGGAAAAGGAAGAGAGCAAATACAAGTATTGAAGGAGCTAGAGGAAGAATTGAGGCAGTTAAATAAAGATTCTCTTCCGGTTATAATGGGTGGGGATTTTAATATGATTCAAAATGAAGAGTTAGATTATGTAGGTAGTAATAAACCTGTAGGTCAAAATAGATTCAATTTGGAAATGGAAAATTTTATGTATACATGGAACTTAATAGATATTTGGAGGAATAAAAACCCAACAAAAAAACAATATACTTACAGGCAGAAATTACCATTCATGCAAAGTCGTTTAGATTATTGGATAATCTCAGAAGATTTGTTTGACCTAGTGGTAAAATGTGAAATAATGCATTCAATTGCTCCTGATCATTCGGCAATAGAGTTACGTCTTTTTGATAAACGTGAAACACAGATAAAAAATAAAGGCTCTTATTGGAAATTTAATAATAGTCTGTGCAATGACGCTGCTTATGTTCAGCAAATGAAAGAAGAAATTTTGAATTTAAAAGGGGACTTACAAGTAGAGATTCAAGATAAAAGAGTCCTTTGGGACTTTTTGAAATTAAAAATTCGTCAATTTACGCAACGTTTTTCTAAGAAACTTGCTCAAAATAGGAAAGAACAGAGAAGAAAACTTGAGCAAGAAATTGAAGATTTAGAAAAAAGTTTAGTAGACCAACCAAACCAAGAGACTTGTAAAATACTGGAAGAGAAAAAACGGGAATTACAAATAAGTTATGATTATGTTAATGAAGGAGTTAAGATTCGCTCCCGTGCCTCTTGGTATGAAGGGGGTGAGAAAGATATGCGATTTTTTACGCAATTAATGCAGTCAAATAAAAGGAAAAGTACCATTAAAAAGATTGTTAATGAAGAGGGGGAAATTATTCATAATGAAGCAGATATAATCATTGAAATTAAGCACTTTTATAGTAAATTATATGCGAAATCGGAGGTGATCCACTACTTAGACAATCCCTTCTTTCCTTCAGATTTACCCACGTTATCTTTAGAGTCTAGAAAGTTGTGTGAAGGATTAATATCCGAAAGGGAGTGTATACAGGTTTTAGAAAAGATGAAGCTGAATAAATCACCCGGGAATGACGGCCTAACCGTAGAATTTTATCAAACTTTTTGGCCGGTTATAGGGCAGTTAGTTGTAGAGGCCTTTAATGAAGCATATCAATATGGGGAATTATCGGCCTCTCAAAAGCAAGCAATGATTATTCTAATTGCTAAAGAGGACAAGGATCTATTGCAAATAAAGAATTATAGGCCTATTTCATTACTCAATGTGGATTACAAAATTTTATCTAAAGTTTTGTCGTTGAGAGTTACACAAGTTTTGGATGAAATTATTTTGGAAGATCAAATGGGATTTATGAAGGGCAGAAATATTGGTGAAGCAATACGTATCATAGATGATATGATATTCCACACATCACATTTTGATATACCGGGTTATTTAGTTGCCATTGATTTTGAAAAGGCTTTCGATTCAGTTGCTCATAGTTTTATACAAGAGGTCCTTTTGTCTTTCGGTTTTGGACCGTCATTCCGGAAATGGGTGGATACTATCTATAATAATGCCCTTAGTTGTGTTTTTAATGGCGGTAAATCCACAGGATATTTTAAGGTCGAAAAGGGAGTTAGACAAGGAGACCCGTTGTCACCCTATATTTTTATTTTATGTATTGAAGTTTTGGCACACAATATAAGGAATGATAAAGATATCTTAGGCTTACCGTTCGGGTCAAACGAAGTCAAGCAGGTGCTTTATGCGGACGATATTACTCTATTAGTACAAGATATTGAATCCATCAGGAGATTAGAAGTGGTTTTTGAGGGTTTTAAAGCGGTTTCCGGTCTCAAAATAAATAAAGATAAGACGAAATTGTTACAACTTGGAAGTAGTCAAGATGAAGATGGGGAGTATGGTGGAGTTTTCGGGCAAAAAGTGGGTGTTTTAAAGATTTCAGGGGTATACTTCACGTTGGATCCCGATGTGAAGGAAAATAAGAACTATAAAGAAATTCTAAGTAAAATTAAAAAAATATTGACATGGTGGAAGCAAAGAGATTTGACACTTCAGGGTAAAATTCAGTTATTGAAGACTTTTATTTATTCTAAGCTTATATATATTGCCTCTCTCACTCCGGTGCCAAACTGGGTATATGATGAGTTAGAAAGTATTGTTTGGGATTTTATTTGGCGAGGAAAACCGAAGATTAATAAAAGTGTTTTAACTTTAGGTTATGAACAAGGGGGTTTAAAATTAATGCATTTTCCATCATTAATAGACGCTCAAAGAGTAATGTGGGTCAAAAGGCTTTGTTATGGTAAACAAGAAATGAAATGGAAACAATACTTTGAGGAATGTACAAAGCAGATAGGAGGCAAATTTATATTTTGTTGTAATTATTTAGTAGACCTTTTGGATTTGTCTATACCGCCATTCTATGCAAACTTATTAGAAGTCTGGGCAAAAACGAAGGAATTTAGGGGTAATTATAATCAGGTACGGAAGGAAGTCCTTTTAAATAATAAAATGATTCGAATTGAAGGAAAATCTATTTATAATGAAAATTTGCAGTTGAAGAATTTTTTTAGAGTGGAACATATTGTAGACAGGAGTGGGGAGTTATATTCGGCGGCTTATCTTTATAGTAAAGGTCTGGTATATTCAGAAGTTTTGATTATTCGAAGAATATATGAAGTACTTCCATTAGTTTGGAAAAGGAAAATAGAAAATACGGAACCAGGAACTGATACATGTGATGAAATGACTTTTATAAGAAATAGCTGTAAATTTTCTTTAGATACGAATACATCTAAACAAGTTTATAATGATTTTGTGGAAAAGATAAGAGATAAGTCATCTTTGAAAGAAAAAATGAGAAATGTACATACTCGCGAGTTTTCTGATACAGATATAAAATCGGTATTTAGTAGACCTAGAAAAAGTACTTTGAACTGTATATTGAGGGATTTCCAATTTAGGTTATTACACGGAATATTATATACGAACTATCATTTATGTAAATTCAACATTACTGATGATAACTTATGTTCATTTTGTCACAAAGAGGAAGAGACTTATAAACATATATTTTATACGTGTGAATTTGCTGGGATGATATGGGAACGGTGCAGTAACCTTCTTGATTATATAAATTTAAAAAACTTAAGCTGGGAAGAGATTCATTTTGGAATTGACTTACCGGACAAAGGAAGAGGTCAATTAGTTAATCATGTTTTAATACTGGTAAAAAGAGTAATTTTCTTAGGAAGAGGAAAGAACACACAAATAACTGAACAATCGGTTAAAAGCCAGATTGAACAAGATAGGTTAGAAGAAAAAAGGATAGCAGTTTTGCATAATACATTATCAGTGCACTTGAAAAAGTGGGAAAATTGGTTATGGTAGGGCTCCCCTGCCTTGTGAGTCTTTATGTATTTCAAAATAAAATAAAACAAACTAAAATAAAACGTATATTTATTAACATTGAAGGAGTGGGACGACACTTCAGAAGTATTTTTAGTATCCACCAAGATATGCCCTGCAACTCGTTCTAGAGATGGTAATATGTATGCTCCTGTTCCAGAAGAAATAAGTGCATGTATAAGAAGCCCGGGGGGGGGGGGGTGTAGGGAAAGGAGAGGGAGGGGTATGGTGGAAGGGTGGGGTAGGGGTGGGGTAGGGCAAATGGAGGGAAGGGCCTTTTTGGTGTCCTTTTTTTTCTTATCTAATTTATCAGTGAACACAATGAGCGAATGATATGTTTTTTTCCTTTTGAACAGCGATCAATGGTTGTTTTTCTTTATTGTTGTAATTTGATGTAATTCTTGAAAAATCTGAGAGTTTGTATAAATTTGTTATGATCAATGATTTTGACGAATATGTTTCTGGAAATAATTTATTTATTTGTTACAGTAATTGTCATTTAAATCATTCATGAATAATTGTTAAATGTTCTGTAAAATTGGTGTTCATTGATTAATAAAATACACGTTGAAACAAAAAAAGATATCGATTGTAACTTGCTATTGATAGTGGGCTCTTGATTGCTATTGATAGTGATACATGTATTGATATTGATAGTGATCGTAGATTGTGTGAACTTGTCGAAACTATCATTGATTGCAAAATCAAGCATAGGCCTGGACTTAAACACAGATGAGAGACTATTTGTAACTTTGTAACCGATCATGCCATGGGTGCTTAAACGTGACTAAGAAGTCAATGAGCATTACCTGGCTTGGTATTCGGAGGGTCAAAGAGCCCATTTTCACATCGCACACAGCGTGATAGACAAGTCATTCAGTAGGCCTACATAATATCAGTAATAGAAAAAATGTTACGTGCACAGGTTTTATGCATGGTATTATGTCTCCATCTCTTTCATTGGGAGGGAAGTTCTAATACAGTTTCTTCTTATTTTCCGTGTATTTTACTAAATGCTATTACTTAGACCTGCAAAAGGAACACCTGTCTTTAATGAACAGGTACATGTGCAAGACGTACACACTCGTATACAAATTCATAAGCTATTAAGAGAGTCCGGGACTTACGATTTTCAATCTGAATATCATGGATTTCCGGAAACAAAGTTTTAGCACCAAAATTGGCTTAGCTAGAATACCAGCGTTAAAAGCAAAGATCCTAAAGCGCAAAAAGCACACCAAGTGTAGTACGCCACCATTTTAGGATGCTGCAAGTGTTTTGTCTAGAAAGGTAAGAAATGTGAAAATACCGCTCAGAATGGAAGAAAATACCTTCTCAGCAGTAGCTGCATTTCCCTCATTAGAACCGGAATAAGACTTAATCATTATTGATCGCTTGATTTCGATTAGAGATTTGAATGGGTCGTCCAAACCTCCGGTTCCCGTAGGCTAGAAACCGAGCCCGCCAGTAGAGCAATACTTACCGCTAACCATAGTCTTTAATCGCTGCTAAGCAGGAAATTTCAAGCGTATTCAAGGATAGTTTTGATCTCGTTTTTTCTGAAAGGGATCGTTACTATGAGATTTTGTGATTGTTATCGATAGGGAACACTGTTGATCCATAGGGGTTTTATGGCTTTTGAAGAAGGGCCGTCATGCGCTGAAGAAGCTTGCTTACTCGAAAGTTCAGAACGGAATTGCCCACCCTCCATTTTTTTACACAATGAGGCCCATGTAATCAAAATCTTTAGAATAGTTCTCTAATTATGAATACTTGAATATATTTTAAGTCTATGCATAAACTTCCACAGCATCGGTATCGATCGATTACAAAGTCTTCATCGCATTATAGATTGCATGCATTAGTTCAATCTATGCTGTATATTACCCAAAAAAAAAACATGCATTAAAGATATGCTACATGGAACCAAAAATTGTTTCATTAAGATTGTACGTAGATAAGCATTGATTCAAATTAATTGTAATGAACAAATATTGTAACTTTTAACACTTTAACAAATACTTAACATTTTGAAATATGATATTTTCAAATTGTTTATGAATATTATTCACCTCGTGAAAAAGCAAAGAGATGCAATGAAGATGACATTAGCAACTTTAGTGGGTAAATGAAGCAGCCAAAGACGTGAAGTGATAATTTTAGTTTCACGTTAGTTATTTTCGATTGATTAATTTGTACGCGAAATTTTCAGCATCGATTTAAGTGCGCCATTCGATTGATACCGTCTAAATAGATCATTTATATATAATAATATAATATAAAGCAAGCAATGATTATTCTAATTGCTAAAGAGGACAAGGATCTATTGCAAATAAAGAATTATAGGCCTATTTCATTACTCAATGTGGATTACAAAATTTTATCTAAAGTTTTGTCGTTGAGAGTTACACAAGTTTTGGATGAAATTATTTTGGAAGATCAAATGGGATTTATGAAGGGCAGAAATATTGGTGAAGCAATACGTATCATAGATGATATGATATTCCACACATCACATTTTGATATACCGGGTTATTTAGTTGCCATTGATTTTGAAAAGGCTTTCGATTCAGTTGCTCATAGTTTTATACAAGAGGTCCTTTTGTCTTTCGGTTTTGGACCGTCATTCCGGAAATGGGTGGATACTATCTATAATAATGCCCTTAGTTGTGTTTTTAATGGGGGTAAATCCACAGGATATTTTAAGGTCGAAAAGGGAGTTAGACAAGGAGACCCGTTGTCACCCTATCTTTTTATTTTATGTATTGAAGTTTTGGCACACAATATAAGGAATGATAAAGATATCTTAGGCTTACCGTTCGGGTCAAACGAAGTCAAGCAGGTGCTTTATGCGGACGATATTACTCTATTAGTACAAGATATTGAATCCATCAGGAGATTAGAAGTGGTTTTTGAGGGTTTTAAAGCGGTTTCCGGTCTCAAAATAAATAAAGATAAGACGAAATTGTTACAACTTGGAAGTAGTCAAGATGAAGATGGGGAGTATGGTGGAGTTTTCGGGCAAAAAGTGGGTGTTTTAAAGATTTTAGGGGTATACTTCACGTTGGATCCCGATGTGAAGGAAAATAAGAACTATAAAGAAATTCTAAGTAAAATTAAAAAAATTTTGACATGGTGGAAGCAAAGAGATTTGACACTTCAGGGTAAAATTCAGTTATTGAAGACTTTTATTTATTCTAAGCTTATATATACTACCTCTCTCACTCCGGTGCCAAACTGGGTATATGATGAGTTGGAAAGTATTGTTTGGGATTTTATTTGGCGAGGAAAACCGAAGATTAATAAAAGTGTTTTAACTTTAGGTTATGAACAAGGGGGTTTAAAATTAATGCATTTTCCATCATTAATAGACGCTCAAAGAGTAATGTGGGTCAAAAGGCTTTGTTATGGTAAACAAGAAATGAAATGGAAACAATACTTTGAGGAATGTACAAAGCAGATAGGAGGCAAATTTATATTTTGTTGTAATTATTTAGTAGACCTTTTGGATTTGTCTATACCGCCATTCTATGCAAACTTATTAGAAGTCTGGGCAAAAACGAAGGAATTTAGGGGTAATTATAATCAGGTACGGAAGGAAGTCCTTTTAAATAATAAAATGATTCGAATTGAAGGAAAATCTATTTATAATGAAAATTTGCAGTTGAAGAATTTTTTTAGAGTGGAACATATTGTAGACAGGAGTGGGGAGTTATATTCGGCGGCTTATCTTTATAGTAAAGGTCTGGTATATTCAGAAGTTTTGATTATTCGAAGAATATATGAAGTACTTCCATTAGTTTGGAAAAGGAAAATAGAAAATACGGAACCAGGAACTGATACATGTGATGAAATGACTTTTATAAGAAATAGCTGTAAATTTTCTTTAGATACGAATACATCTAAACAAGTTTATAATGATTTTGTGGAAAAGATAAGAGATAAGTCATCTTTGAAAGAAAAAATGAGAAATGTACATACTCGCGAGTTTTCTGATACAGATATAAAATCGGTATTTAGTAGACCTAGAAAAAGTACTTTGAACTGTATATTGAGGGATTTCCAATTTAGGTTATTACACGGAATATTATATACGAACTATCATTTATGTAAATTCAACATTACTGATGATAACTTATGTTCATTTTGTCACAAAGAGGAAGAGACTTATAAACATATATTTTATACGTGTGAATTTGCTGGGATGATATGGGAACGGTGCAGTAACCTTCTTGATTATATAAATTTAAAAAACTTAAGCTGGGAAGAGATTCATTTTGGAATTGACTTACCGGACAAAGGAAGAGGTCAATTAGTTAATCATGTTTTAATACTGGTAAAAAGAGTAATTTTCTTAGGAAGAGGAAAGAACACACAAATAACTGAACAATCGGTTAAAAGCCAGATTGAACAAGATAGGTTAGAAGAAAAAAGGATAGCAGTTTTGCATAATACATTATCAGTGCACTTGAAAAAGTGGGAAAATTGGTTATGGTAGGGCTCCCCTGCCTTGTGAGTCTTTATGTATTTCAAAATAAAATAAAACAAACTAAAATAAAACGTATATTTATTAACATTGAAGGAGTGGGACGACACTTCAGAAGTATTTTTAGTATCCACCAAGATATGCCCTGCAACTCGTTCTAGAGATGGTAATATGTATGCTCCTGTTCCAGAAGAAATAAGTGCATGTATAAGAAGCCCGGGGGGGGGGGTGTAGGGAAAGGAGAGGGAGGGGTATGGTGGAGGGGTGGGGTAGGGGTGGGGTAGGGCAAATGGAGGGAAGGGCCTTTTTGGTGTCCTTTTTTTTCTTATCTAATTTATCAGTGAACACAATGAGCGAATGATATGTTTTTTTCCTTTTGAACAGCGATCAATGGTTGTTTTTCTTTATTGTTGTAATTTGATGTAATTCTTGAAAAATCTGAGAGTTTGTATAAATTTGTTATGATCAATGATTTTGACGAATATGTTTCTGGAAATAATTTATTTATTTGTTACAGTAATTGTCATTTAAATCATTCATGAATAATTGTTAAATGTTCTGTAAAATTGGTGTTCATTGATTAATAAAATACACGTTGAAACAAAAAAAGATATCGATTGTAACTTGCTATTGATAGTGGGCTCTTGATTGCTATTGATAGTGATACATGTATTGATATTGATAGTGATCGTAGATTGTGTGAACTTGTCGAAACTATCATTGATTGCAAAATCAAGCATAGGCCTGGACTTAAACACAGATGAGAGACTATTTGTAACTTTGTAACCGATCATGCCATGGGTGCTTAAACGTGACTAAGAAGTCAATGAGCATTACCTGGCTTGGTATTCGGAGGGTCAAAGAGCCCATTTTCACATCGCACACAGCGTGATAGACAAGTCATTCAGTAGGCCTACATAATATCAGTAATAGAAAAAATGTTACGTGCACAGGTTTTATGCATGGTATTATGTCTCCATCTCTTTCATTGGGAGGGAAGTTCTAATACAGTTTCTTCTTATTTTCCGTGTATTTTACTAAATGCTATTACTTAGACCTGCAAAAGGAACACCTGTCTTTAATGAACAGGTACATGTGCAAGACGTACACACTCGTATACAAATTCATAAGCTATTAAGAGAGTCCGGGACTTACGATTTTCAATCTGAATATCATGGATTTCCGGAAACAAAGTTTTAGCACCAAAATTGGCTTAGCTAGAATACCAGCGTTAAAAGCAAAGATCCTAAAGCGCAAAAAGCACACCAAGTGTAGTACGCCACCATTTTAGGATGCTGCAAGTGTTTTGTCTTGAAAGGTAAGAAATGTGAAAATACCGCTCAGAATGGAAGAAAATACCTTCTCAGCAGTAGCTGCATTTCCCTCATTAGAACCGGAATAAGACTTAATCATTATTGATCGCTTGATTTCGATTAGAGATTTGAATGGGTCGTCCAAACCTCCGGTTCCCGTAGGCTAGAAACCGAGCCCGCCAGTAGAGCAATACTTACCGCTAACCATAGTCTTTAATCGCTGCTAAGCAGGAAATTTCAAGCGTATTCAAGGATAGTTTTGATCTCGTTTTTTCTGAAAGGGATCGTTACTATGAGATTTTGTGATTGTTATCGATAGGGAACACTGTTGATCCATAGGGGTTTTATGGCTTTTGAAGAAGGGCCGTCATGCGCTGAAGAAGCTTGCTTACTCGAAAGTTCAGAACGGAATTGCCCACCCTCCATTTTTTTACACAATGAGGCCCATGTAATCAAAATCTTTAGAATAGTTCTCTAATTATGAATACTTGAATATATTTTAAGTCTATGCATAAACTTCCACAGCATCGGTATCGATCGATTACAAAGTCTTCATCGCATTATAGATTGCATGCATTAGTTCAATCTATGCTGTATATTACCCAAAAAAAAAACATGCATTAAAGATATGCTACATGGAACCAAAAATTGTTTCATTAAGATTGTACGTAGATAAGCATTGATTCAAATTAATTGTAATGAACAAATATTGTAACTTTTAACACTTTAACAAATACTTAACATTTTGAAATATGATATTTTCAAATTGTTTATGAATATTATTCACCTCGTGAAAAAGCAAAGAGATGCAATGAAGATGACATTAGCAACTTTAGTGGGTAAATGAAGCAGCCAAAGACGTGAAGTGATAATTTTAGTTTCACGTTAGTTATTTTCGATTGATTAATTTGTACGCGAAATTTTCAGCATCGATTTAAGTGCGCCATTCGATTGATACCGTCTAAATAGATCATTTATATATAATAATATAATATAAAGCAAGCAATGATTATTCTAATTGCTAAAGAGGACAAGGATCTATTGCAAATAAAGAATTATAGGCCTATTTCATTACTCAATGTGGATTACAAAATTTTATCTAAAGTTTTGTCGTTGAGAGTTACACAAGTTTTGGATGAAATTATTTTGGAAGATCAAATGGGATTTATGAAGGGCAGAAATATTGGTGAAGCAATACGTATCATAGATGATATGATATTCCACACATCACATTTTGATATACCGGGTTATTTAGTTGCCATTGATTTTGAAAAGGCTTTCGATTCAGTTGCTCATAGTTTTATACAAGAGGTCCTTTTGTCTTTCGGTTTTGGACCGTCATTCCGGAAATGGGTGGATACTATCTATAATAATGCCCTTAGTTGTGTTTTTAATGGGGGTAAATCCACAGGATATTTTAAGGTCGAAAAGGGAGTTAGACAAGGAGACCCGTTGTCACCCTATCTTTTTATTTTATGTATTGAAGTTTTGGCACACAATATAAGGAATGATAAAGATATCTTAGGCTTACCGTTCGGGTCAAACGAAGTCAAGCAGGTGCTTTATGCGGACGATATTACTCTATTAGTACAAGATATTGAATCCATCAGGAGATTAGAAGTGGTTTTTGAGGGTTTTAAAGCGGTTTCCGGTCTCAAAATAAATAAAGATAAGACGAAATTGTTACAACTTGGAAGTAGTCAAGATGAAGATGGGGAGTATGGTGGAGTTTTCGGGCAAAAAGTGGGTGTTTTAAAGATTTTAGGGGTATACTTCACGTTGGATCCCGATGTGAAGGAAAATAAGAACTATAAAGAAATTCTAAGTAAAATTAAAAAAATATTGACATGGTGGAAGCAAAGAGATTTGACACTTCAGGGTAAAATTCAGTTATTGAAGACTTTTATTTATTCTAAGCTTATATATATTGCCTCTCTCACTCCGGTGCCAAACTGGGTATATGATGAGTTAGAAAGTATTGTTTGGGATTTTATTTGGCGAGGAAAACCGAAGATTAATAAAAGTGTTTTAACTTTAGGTTATGAACAAGGGGGTTTAAAATTAATGCATTTTCCATCATTAATAGACGCTCAAAGAGTAATGTGGGTCAAAAGGCTTTGTTATGGTAAACAAGAAATGAAATGGAAACAATACTTTGAGGAATGTACAAAGCAGATAGGAGGCAAATTTATATTTTGTTGTAATTATTTAGTAGACCTTTTGGATTTGTCTATACCGCCATTCTATGCGAACTTATTAGAAGTCTGGGCAAAAACGAAGGAATTTAGGGGTAATTATAATCAGGTACGGAAGGAAGTCCTTTTAAATAATAAAATGATTCGAATTGAAGGAAAATCTATTTATAATGAAAATTTGCAGTTGAAGAATTTTTTTAGAGTGGAACATATTGTAGACAGGAGTGGGGAGTTATATCCGGCGGCTTATCTTTATAGTAAAGGTCTGGTTTATTCAGAGGTTTTGATTATTCGAAGAATATATGAAGTACTTCCATTAGTTTGGAAAAGGAAAATAGAAAATACGGAACCAGGAACTGATACATGTGATGAAATGACTTTTATAAGAAATAGCTGTAAATTTTCTTTAGATACGAATACATCTAAACAAGTTTATAATGATTTTGTGGAAAAGATAAGAGATAAGTCATCTTTGAAAGAAAAAATGAGAAATGTACATACTCGCGAGTTTTCTGATACAGATATAAAATCGGTATTTAGTAGACCTAGAAAAAGTACTTTGAGCTGTATATTGAGGGATTTCCAATTTAGGTTATTACACGGAATATTATATACGAACTATCATTTATGTAAATTCAACATTACTGATGATAACTTATGTTCATTTTGTCACAAAGAGGAAGATACTTATAAACATATATTTTATACGTGTGAATTTGCTGGGATGATATGGGAACGGTGCAGTAACCTTCTTGATTATGTAAATGTAAAAAACTTAAGCTGGGAAGATATTCATTTTGGAATTGACTTACCGGACAAAGGAAGAGGTCAATTAGTTAATCATGTTTTAATACTGGTAAAAAGAGTAATTTTCTTAGGAAGAGGAAAGAACACACAAATAACTGAACAATCGGTTAAAAGCCAGATTGAACAAGATAGGTTAGAAGAAAAAAGGATAGCAGTTTTGCGTAATACATTATCAGTGCACTTGAAAAAGTGGGAAAATTGGTTATGGTAGGGCTCCCCTGCCTTGTGAGTCTTTATGTATTTGAAAATAAAATAAAACAAACTAAAATAAAACGTATATTTATTAACATTGAAGGAGTGGGACGACACTTCAGAAGTATTTTTAGTATCCACCAAGATATGCCCTGCAACTCGTTCTAGAGATGTTAATATGTATGCTCCTGTTCCAGAAGAAATAAGTGCATGTATAAGAAGCCCGGGGGGGGGGGGGGGGGTGTGGAGGGAAAGGAGAGGGCGGGGTATGGTGGAGGGGTGGGGTAGGGGAAATGGAGGGAAGGGCCTTTTTGGTGTCCTTTTTTTTTTTATCTAATTTATCAATGAACACAATGAGCGAATGATATGTTATTTTCCTTTTGAACAGCGATTAATGGTTGTTTTTCTTTATTGTTGTAATTTGATGTAATTCTTGAAAAATCTGACAGTTTGTATAAATTTGTTATGATCAATGATTATGACGAATATGTTTCTGGAAATAATTTATTTATTTGTTACAGTGATTGTCATTTAAATCATTCATGAATAATTGTTAAATGTTCTGTAAAATTGGTGTTCATTGATTAATAAAATACACGTTGAAACAAAAATTTATATATAATCGATTAACACTCATGTACTGCATGCTCTATATCAAAAGAGGACACAAAATGTGCTGAAATATATAAATAACCATACTATTTACATATTCATAATACATTGTATGTAAAAATATGTGAAAATTAGTAATACTGAAGTTTTAGATAAGCAACTTTGATATTAATGGTTATAATAATCTTCTAGTTACGAAATATGTTTATAAGTGCAGTAAGATTATTATGTAGAGAGTACAAATAAAATATGTAATTCTATCTTGTGATGTTGATTTATTGCAACTTTTTCAAAAGCAGACAAGAAAGCAACCGTGACGGGTGGCGAAATACTTTCGAATCCTATCTCTCGGATGCATCGTCTGCTTATTTAACATAAAAAAAGAAGGATAGGCGTAGTGAGTGTGACTATCTTAGTCCCCGCACTCTCGTTAGCCCTGTTCATTCATGCTTTTAACCAAAGATCATAAAACGCAGAGAAGCAGCGAAAGATGTCTTACTGTAATAAGACATGGACGCCATTCGAGGATGCAAGTTCCCGGATGCAAGCAAATTTCAACGCGGACATCATCATGGCTTCGTCGTCAGTTTCTACAACTAAAAAAGTAAGCCCCCCCCCCCCCCCCTCCCCCAAACAAAATAACATAACTTTTTAATCATAGTCCGCGACCCTTCAATCGCCGGTGCATAAATTTATTATCGCGGACTGTGATTGGCTGGTTAGGATCGTTTAAATCTTCGTCGTGTCTCACGCATTTTGGATTTGAACATGGTTGATATTTTTCTGGATCCTCACCCTTCTACAAGGAGAGGTTGAAAAATACTGGTATTTTCAAAAAGTATAATAGATTCCTCTTCAGATGATCTATAAGTGTTGGGGGCTCAAAAGCGATTGACATTGAAAATGGAGTTTATTTTCATTTTTCTTTTTTTTAATTAGAACCACATATTTATCCCGAATTTGCAATATTTTTCTGCCTGTTTTAATCGAATGTTTTTCCACACTTGGTAAATTTCGACCTTCAAGATACAGTTGCAAAAGAAAGCGTACGAAAATATGGTTTATTCATCGCAGTTTGAAAAGGAAACCTTTTTAGCGGTTCGAGAGGTCAAGTGAAGGTCACGATGTGCGATATGGGGGCATTTATCTGACATGTTTTCTACAGTATTCTCCTTTTATCACAAAAACGAAGCAACAATATAATCTGAAATTCATTATAAGATATACTACTGCTGCACATGCACTTCAGTTCATTAAGTGGTTCTGAAATCTTCTGCACATACAAAATATATATTCCTCTAAATGCATCCAAAGTTTGTCTTGCATGATTATTTGGCGGCGGTCGTCACTGGATCAAAGAACCAAATGCGTCAAATATTCTATAGTGCTATCAATGATCGCGACTGGTGTAGGAATAAATTATTCTTCGTTCCGACTCCAGTTCTAACACCTTCCTGCTCAAAATAAATCATTGGGAAGACCAGGGGGTGTTTGGAAGGAGAAGAAACTCGAGCATAATACATTCAAACATCTGTATGGGTTCTAAGAGTGCTCAAGAATGTTAAAAGCATTCCATAATCATGACAATGCTTTGATGAATGATGTGCCGGGCCGACATTTAGCTGTTGTCAACTTGGAAAAAAAAAATCTTTAATTGCCCATGGATTTGTCTCTAGAAGTTTTGTTTTTGACAAATTTGTTTGCAGACTATAAGGAAGTTAAGGGCAGATTCTGACAGATCCTTTACTCTGCTTTTGTTTCGAAAAGTAATGAGGAATCATTAAAAAAAAAACGTATAAGTATGTGTATTACATGTACTTACAAAATTTACCAATTTCTTCACTTTCAGACATCTTGTGCATTTGTGGTATTCAACCATTCTCAAAATGATTTAGCTGTGTATTATCATTAATGGTGTTTGTGTGCCATTATCAGAATGGGGCAAGCGAAATGAGACTTGTACATTTCTTTTGTTCTCTCTGAGAAGCCGTTGCCACACAATCATGTTCATAATTGTTCAAACACCTGAACAGCACCTGTTGAGAACACATAACTTTTCAGCGGCGTAGCACAAGGGCTCAAAGGAAGAAAGATGTTTCATATCCTCCCATAACATATCCCTGGGAAGACCGTGAAGGTACAGATAGGCAAGGATGTTTAAGCACACTTCTCTGACGTCACTGGAGGCGTGCGGGTTTTTTTTTTTTTTCAAATTTTCGTCAAAATGAAACTTTATTGCGGCAAACGAATGTGAAATTTATTTTCAGTGGATAATTTTACATGGATAAGTGGGAACTTATTTTTCTTATTTAGTAACCCTTTAAATGGTGCAACTCTGAACATTATGAATGTACAATCTGTATGTTCCTATATGATGAAATATAATAAACTGCCTACCTCCCCCCCCCCCCCCCCCCCACGTTCTACTTCCACCATTTATCCATATGCCACCTCTCTAAATGTTATAGGAGGGGTCTGTTTGGCACCTGGCTCCTTGGAAATTAGGTAAAACCTACGCACTTCAGTGGTGTAGAATTATTAAGGCGCATTTTTATACCAAAACCGGTTGAATATGGCCGCCATTTTGAAAATCCAAGACGGCTACCAGAGTGGCTTCGGAAAAACTGGCAACATTTATTTTTGGATTAGGCTACCTTTAAAGCTTTCAAAAATGTATAGTATTGAGAATCACCCCATATTTTGAACGAAGTTACATAAGGAACCTGACTAATATCTTTAAATATCTTTATATTGCGTTGTTCAGAGAAAAATACGATTTTTGTTATCAGATTCTCAAGTTGAGCTCATGGCTCCTCGTCGCAAGAGCGCACGATACATAGACCCAGATTTGGTACGTGAAATGGATCTGCAGCCAGCGGAATCCGACTCAGGCTCCGATTCGGGCAGTGAGATTGGCATCGGTCCCACAATCGAAGTGGGGATGATGATGTGATTATGATATGTTATCAATACTAGTATTAACATCTGTTAATTCCATTACTTTTGTATAGTTATGAGAAAAATAGAGAGCTTGATTGGTAAGAGAATGAGTTGGAAAGAGAGATTGAAATACAAAAAAAAAAGATATAGCGGAACAGGGGCCTAGGATTAGAAAAAGAAAATGGGAAAAAGTGACATGAGTGAGGGAGTAGAAAAGGCAATAGAGAGAGAGAGAGAGATGGGGTGGAGGAGAAGACAGAAAGAAGAGACAGACATAGAGTGAGGAATTGAGAGAGGGAGAAAAAAAAGTATAGAGATAGCAGCTCATAATCTTTAATTCCTCTTTCCTTTTCTTTATCTTTATATTTATTTCTATCCCCCTCTTCCTACCTCTATCTTTCCTATCATATGTAATCTTATTTCATCTCCTCTCATATTTTACATTTCTTCCATTTTCTTTCTCTACCTCTCTTCCCCTCTCTCTCTCTCTCTCACTCTCTCTCTCTTTCTCTCTCTCTCTCTCTCTCTCTCTGTCTTACTATCTCAAGCATTCTCTCCCTCCCTCCATCTGTCCTGTCCTATGTCTTTTCCCTATCTCCTTTTCCTTATTTCTATCACTCTCTTCTATTTTTTTCTATCTCTCGTCCTTTCTCACCCCCCCCCTCTCTCTCTCTCTCTCTCTCCCTCTCTCTTTTCTTCCCTCTCACCTTTTCTCTATCTTTATATTCATTTTCATCCCGCTCTCCCACAACGCTCTCATCCTATATCTTTTTCTTCCTCTCCCCCCCCCCCCTCTCTCTCTCTCTCTCTCTCTCTCTCTCTCTCTCCCTCTCTCTCAGATCCTAACTGATTATCTCCCTCTCCGTCAGATAAGGGAGAGAGATAGAGAGAAAGCGGAGTGTAAGTTCATGATAGCTTATATTCTCAAATGTTTCCAAATGAAAAGTGAATAACATACCACTCATCTACTCTTATAGTTACACAATAATACAAAATAAAGCTATAAAAATACTTTTTTTTAGTATGAACTTCTGAATTTATTGCTTTGCAATAGGAAATCAATGTTATACATTACTTATACTGTACATAGTGCAAGAAGCATGTCACTCATCAAGAGGTAAAAAAAACAGCATTCATCCAACAGCTTCTACCAACTTCTTGAGAATCAAGATATAATGAAAAAATTACAGGAAGTGTAAGTAAGAGATGAGAGTACAAAAGCCTAACGAAAGCTTTTACTTGACTAAAGCAAATTCTTCATGACCCATTGGGTCACAAATAACAGGAAGTACGTGGCAGTGCATGTAATAGTAAGTGATCAACACTCTGATGCATTTCACCCAAGAAAATGGAACCACATGTACTTGAAACAAATCAAATTTTAGTGAGGAAAATAATAATAAATCTATAAGAGGTGGATATCATTATTATGGCTGCCTCACTTCACGCGAATCATTAAGTGAGGAGTTTCGGTCGAGTTCGAAAGACAAACACTCCAAAAGAATCTTATTCCGAAGCGAGAGATAGGCATTTCCCAAAGGACGATTTATTGAAACACAAATTCTCCCATACCGAGGTGATATAGCGAAGTAGACGAAGTAGTAGATAGAATACTGCAAGATAAACAGAAATAAAACGAACATTCAATGGACTAATCTACAAACGATATCATGGACGAACAAATTCATAATTGTGACATTACTGTAAATACTGAAAGGGTGCAAAACATGCAAATACGAATCATAAGAATAATTCATTAAATTTCCTTATTATTTAACTAATTCTGACAACAAACAAGCAAGAGTATAAACAATTTACAATTCAACACCCAATTTGCACTGAAATTAAAAGGTTATATATTGTGAAACAGGTATGGTGATTCATGCTTTGATATAGACTCAGTTTGAACATGTATCGATTGAAAGCTATTATCTTGAATTAGAGAGCTTCAAAAACTAAAGTTTAGAAACAACATGTTCATTATTAGAATGGATACTTCCACAAAGATTCCACTATAAATTGAAATATATAACTGCTCTTACCAATTATTGGAGGCTTTAAACAAGTTGAGACTGGTCTTGGATCGACAGAACGAAGATACACGACTACGAGGTACTTTACGATGAGATGCCTTCTTGGCGGCAATCAAATGTATACTGGCTTTCTTGGCTTTCTTGCAATATTTTTTTTTTTATACCAAAGCCAAGGCTATATGTACAAGTTACATACTGGTACTAGCAAAACAAGTGACTGCACATTTATTAAGGGCCTTTATTATGTTCTCCCTGGTACCAAGTTTATAGCTAAGATTAAATGTCTGATGGCTGGAGTACAGACAATAGCAGCCTCGGGAGTGAATAGAAGCTGGCCGAGCCATTCCCATTAAGCTGTCTATTGTGAACAAGAGTGCATGAATCATTGTAAAACTAACACAGAAAGCATGCACAGGTGTATACTATTGGCCTACATACTGTATGTTACATGAAAAGCCTATGTACAAGGAGGAATATATACTTAATACATGTATATATATTACACAAATTAAACAAAGAACAGTAGGCTATACTTAGATGTGATATTCATAGGAAATATAATCAAATAAATATAGTTTATTTTAGAATTGAATGAGTTATTAAAGCAATTTATGCAGCTAACATGCCATGAAAGTGTTCAGTTATGTGTTTAATGAAAGTCAAATTTCATTTAATTGACTCTCTTCCTGACCTATGAAATCGCCTAAGGGAAAGTGGCGTTGTGTGTACGTCACAGCCGGGATATGCTTCACAATGACCATTGTGTATCACACCTGTTAATCCACTAGCAACTGCCATCACAGTTTCATTAACAATGCCTGATGCTTCTGGCGGAAAAGAAGCTGCGGACTGGCATGCACAATAACGCCTCCCGTTTCTTACGTCAGACCTAAAGGCCGTTTCGGATGACAGTAGGTCAAATTTGTCCCCGAGAATACGGTGATTGTTTTCACCCTAATTTCGCTTTTTGGAAAGTGATATATTGTTTGAATGTCATCCGAGCTCATTGTATGGCTTATGAGCTTTCTGTAGATGAATATCTTCATATTTTTGGATTTTGTATGAATATCACCTTTAAAAAGAGATCTTCACTTCACACAGCTGCAGTGACATTATAAAGCTTATGAAAATTTCAACAACTTTGCTACACAGTATTTTGAGGATACACTAATCGCTTGAGAATTACAAGCCATTGTAATGACTATTGAATGGATCAGCTGTGACAGTGCGCTCTCAAAATTAAGGTGGCTTAGGGGAAGTGGGTTGTGGATGGCCTTGGGATTAGCATGGGATTAGCACTATGACATTGGGTGGGTAGTGTGGATGGCACGTCAAGTATGACAGCTTTCGCCTATCCTCTTTCTCTCTCTCTCTCTCTCTCTCTCTCTCTCTCTCTCTCTTTCGTCCTAAAACACATTTTTCTCTATATATATTCCCTATCCATTTAACCGCTCCTCTCTCTCTATATATATATATATCTGTATCTCTCTCTCTTTCTCTCTCTCTCTATCTCTCTCTCTCTCTCTCTCTCTCTCTCTCTCTCTCTTATGAAGATAAAACATATTTACAAGCATATACACTTATGTGTATTTAATACAGTATCTAAAGTATGAGATAATGAACACGATGGAGAAAAACAGTCTACTTAATACATATGCCACATGCCTTTATCAAGTTCTTTTTTATTAAGGCCTATGGCCTATTTCCACATTTCTATCACCATTGCAGCCTCTTTGTTTTATATATATCTTTGTTTTATTTAGACATTCCTCTAACAAATTCCCAATTTCCCTACTTCCTCTCATTTCCTTTTCCATTGTGTATCGATACTACCCAATCCCTGCCTCGTCCACCTCGGCATCCAAAGAACTATACATAACTATGTACTATGTTAAAAAAAAACTTCAGCTTAAAATTTAAACAACGTGTGTTACACATAGTATCAATATTAATCAATCATAATTGATGCCATGTGCAATGCATAATGTAACTGATAATGCTGAGTAACTAATGTATATTATCACGTCACGTCTTTGTCCGTTTCATGCACTCACTGAGATCGCTCATGCCATCTCAATTGTATCTATCAATTCAAAGATATCGAATTTTTAAATGTTTTAAGGGGGATCATGCTGTACCGAGAAGACAAAAAGCCTTCAAAAGGTGATCGTGAGCAATCTTCTTGCCAATGATCTTAAATTCGTATACTGTCCATTTTAGAAACTTGCTGAACATTATTTGCCCTCAAATGATCTACATTTGGAGTAATTAGTGATTAAAAATCACAAATCCTCAAATTGTTCGGTCCGAACATTTGGATGATTTGTGATTTAATAATTAATTTCAGTCAAATCCAAGAAAAGTGTTGAGGCATTTTAACGTATCGTGATTCAGACAATATTTGCATAAATTCTCACCTTCAGCTCATGAATGTACACCGTATGAAGGCGTGTTACGGTGACAGGGCTCTCTTTGTCGCTGCTCCCATTGTTACATGTGCGAATTTAGCTAATAACATTATAATCTAACTTTTCAATTTGATTATATTGGTGTTATTGTTTTGACCCTCCTAAATGTCAAAGATGATTACCTTGTACATAACTGCAGGGACAATAGTAGGATTAGTGAATAGAAATGTAGTATGAAGCGCAATAAGATGATTGTATATTATTATCATTATCATTATGACTCTACTTGTACAATCGATGTTTACGGGGAACGAATGTCAAAGCCCAGCAACCGCAACCGTTTTGGAGATGAACGCTGACTTTGAATCCACTCCCTAAAGTCGGGAACACGTTTCTGCCAAGAAGTCTCGGGGTAGACAGATACATGAACCAGCTTGCGCAGAAGGTAGCACGTGCTTACCTCAGGCGGAGACCGAATGAAATCCCATATGTTGTACTGTCTAACTGTTCCTTCTTGCTGCCAGTCGAAATATTTGTTGTATCTTTGGACGTCAGTATCAAGCATCTGAATGAAGTCTACGAAGTGTCCGATGGAATCGAAATCCTGCAGGTCAATGTAAGAATTGACAGGGAAAATACGCGCGTAATCTTGACGCCTGGCGCCGTAGACAATCGGCACAGCTCCGCTCTGAAAAGCGTTCATCGAAACCTTTTCTGTAATATATTCCCGGCACTCATTATTTTCCAGAGCAAGGTAAAATTTATATTGCTGCAATAAATGTACAGTGAGAGTGTCATTTTTTTCTACACTTTCCATATCACCACATTTTCCGTATGCATCAATGTCTAAATATTGTTTCAAATACATCACAAAGTCTGTTCGTCTCCACGGCAACCCTGAACAGTGAGATGCCACCCATGCCATTAGTTTGGTTTTATTTTGGAGCGGGGGAGAGGTGTTGACAGGTGTCCTCTCCCAGGTCGAAATTCCCATAGAAACCAGTAGAAACCAGTAGAGACCGTCTACTGGTTTCTACTGGTCCAGTAGAGTCTACTGGTCTGAAGAGGAACTACGAAATCAAACCAGTAGAAACCAGTAGAAACCAGTAGTCTAATGTGTTGAAGACCAGTAGAAACCAATAGAAACCAGTGAGATCTAATGGTTTGAGAAGGAGTGTGAAAAAAACAAAGTCAAACCAGTAGAAACCATTAGAGACCAGTGGATTCTAATGGTATTGAAGACCAGTAGAAACCATTAGAATCCACTGGTCTCTAATGGTTTCTACTGTTTTTGACTTTTTTTTTTACACTCCTTTTCAAACCATTAGATCTCACTGGTTTCTATTGGTTTCTACTGGTCTTCAATACCATTAGAATCCACTGGTCTCTAATGGTTTCTACTGGTTTGACTTTGTTTTTTCCACACTCCTTCTCAAACCACTAGATCTCACTGGTTTCTATTGGTTTCTACTGGTCTTCAATACCATTAGAATCCACTGGTCTCTAATGGTTTCTACTGGTTTGACTTTGTTTTTTTCACACTCCTTCTCAACCATTAGATCTCACTGGTTTCTATTGGTTTCTAATGGTCTTCACTACCATTAGAATCCACTGGTCTCTAATGGTTTCTACTGGGTTTTTTTACACTCCTTTTCAAACCATTAGATCTCACTGGTTTCTATTGGTTTCTACTGGTCTTCAATACCATTTGAATCCAATGGTTTCTACTAGTTTGACTTTGTTTTTTTCACACTAATAGAAACTAGTGAGATATAATGTTTTGAAAAGGAGTGTGAAAAATTCAAAGTCAAACCAGGAGAAACCATTAGAGACCAGTGAAACTTAATGGTTTGAAAAGGAGTGTGAAAAATACAGAGTCAAACCAGTAGAAACCATTAGAGACCAGTGAATTCTACTGGTGGAGACCAGTATAAACCAATAGAAACCAGTGAGATCTAATGGTTTGAAAAGGAGTGTGAAAAATACAAAGTCAAACCAGTAGAAACCATTAGAGACTAGTGAATTCTCCTGGTATTGGAGATCAGTAGAAACCAATAGAAACTACTGAGATATAATGTTTGGAAAAGGAGTATGAAAAATACAAAGTCAAACCAGTAGAAACCAATAGAAACCAGTGAGATCTAATGGTTTGAAAAGGAGTGTGAAAAATACTAAGTCAAACCAGTAGAAACCATTAGAGACCAGTGAATTCTACTGGTAATGGAGACCAGTAGAAACCAATAGAAACCAATAGAAATAGAGATGCTCATGAATATTCATGCATGTATTTACGTGTCCTAATTTTGTACTTTTAAATAGATAACCTCCACCTAACCAGATAAAAGGAATTTTACCAAGTAATGATTTCAAGTTTAAACGTAAAATAGTGAATGTCACCTACTTAAGTGAAGACAATAATGATAACAACAACAAAAATGATCTTCTTAAATGTAAGTTAGAGTAACCAATATATTATGAACCTTATAACCGTACTGCTATATATATGAAAGTCTGTGAAGGAAAGAGTAGGAATTAGGATAGGTATAGGATAGGATAGGAATAAATATAGAATAGGATAGGATTAGGTTAAACCGATGAGGAAATATGCCATAATTCGGATTATCATATACTACATTTAAGTCGATATTTCATCAATATTTTTAATTTTGATTCCTATTGGTCTCCTGATGGCTCCAGTAGGTATACTACTAGTTTCTACTGGTATTCTGATGGATCCAGGAGAAATTGCTACTGGTTTCTACTGGCACTCTACTGGTATTTTTCTAATGGTTTCTACTGGAAATCATTTCACTTTCCATATTCAAACCAGCAGAAAAATTCCAGTAGAAACCAGTAGGAAGCTCTATTGGATCCAGTAGAGATTCCTACTGGTTTCTACTGGTCTTCTACTGGTCTTCTATTGGATCCAGTAGAGATTCCTACTGGTTTCTACTGGTATTCTACTGGCATTTTTCTAATGGTTTCTACTGGAAATCATTTCACTTTCCATATTCAAACCAGTAGAAAAATTCCAGTAGAAACCAGTAGGAAGCTCTATTGGATCCAGTAGAGATTCCTACTGGTTTCTACTGGTATTCTACTGGTCTTCTATTGGTCTTGTATTGGATCCAGTAGAGATTTCTACTGGTTTCTACTGGTATTCTACTGGTATTTTTCTAATGGTTTCTACTGGAAATCATTTCACTTTCCATATTCAAACCAGTAGAAAATTTCCAGTAGAAACCAGTAGAGATTCTAATGGTTTTTCTCTACTGGTTTCTACTGGTTTTTCGTCCTGGGCTGGAAGTGGCCGTAGGGTGCATACAGGTCTGCGTCGTGAGTGTAGTAGTAGGTGAGATTGTACGGGTTCCCTGCTCCCGGGCTCTTTGGCACAAAATGCCGTTCCCGCATTAGAGGCGACTCCCGCGTCATGTACACCCAGAGCTGTCCCGGTGGGCGCAGTGCCATGAGCTCTTCAATCCTCAGGCCTAGGAACCCGCCCACCATCCCGAAGATGATGACATCGCTCTCGCGCATGACCTCCGGCGTCATGGTGTCGACGAACCGTCTCTCGATGTCGCACGGTAGCACCGAGGGCAGGCATGAAATTATCTGCCGAGAAAAAATGTCTAGGCGTGCAATATCCTCTTGAGTTGGATTTTTAATAACCATGTGATAACAGCGTTCCAGATCTTTTGAACAGTGTATCGCAACGCGTACGACGCATCTCACCGGCCGCTGCCTGTACAGCCCCTGCAGTTTAGCCATGAGGCGGTTCTCCATCAAACTTACATTAGCAATCGTTCCCATGATTTTATCAATATCCATCCCCAGCACATCCTCGTCTATCTTCGCCAAACCAATGCTGAGGATGTCTCTCACGTTGTGGTGTGCCACCGGTCTGTTCGTCTTATCGTTATTGCCCGTGTTGTGTGCAACCACCCAGCGCTTGCTAAGCTGCCATATCAACATGAAGTTGAATACGCCGAATGCTGTGATAATTGCTACAATACAAATTCTCTCGATCGACGTAATCATCTTGCCTGATGGATGATGAATATATCATGCACTCAAATATTACATGTTCATTTCCCCCAGTTATAGTCCGAGCAGGGAGGTTCGAGCAACGCCTAAGCCGCTAATACAGTAATGTGCACAACCAGTCTGTTGGATGACTACATACAAATACACATGTACATATACAGGTGGTTGGAAGCTTCAACGCTGAAACCGTGCTGGTTGTACTGACATCCCGAACTGTGATTTTCTTATGTTCACTGAAACGTGCATTTTTGAAAGAATGCACGGACCTCTCCAGATATTTGCCGTCTTTTATCCGCTTATTGTACCACACACATCATTACGCCATACTGATACTCATAGTACGCACACTGCGCCAGACCACTGATTGCGTGACTCCACGAATCTTCCCGCCCGCCACCATGCACGTTCGTTGTTGGTGGATTGCTAAATACAGTCCAGTGGGTGGACGACATAGCTCCTCGAGGAGTCCACCCCCTGGACCACTGAACTATACATTGCAATGAATTAATACCTGTAAGTACTTATAATAGTGTTGCAAAACTGTCGATTCTTTGAATAGGAAAATTAATAGAGGAATAGAAGAGAGATATTCAGACGAAGAAACATAGACAACTAGAATATGTTGTATTAAATGAACCTACAAGCAATTAACTTGCGTTTATTTACAGATATTTACATAGTCACAGTTACAGGTGAAACATTTGCCTTCTCAAAGCTACAATACGCCACACCAAAAAGTTACAGAATACACATGCTACCAACGTACCCCACACTCGATCAGCTATCAACTCCAGGCACTCGGCTCCTTCACAAACACATCTACCCTGCACACAGAGTCGGCAGCACCTCCTCTCACCTCAAAAATCCCCTTTCCCCAAACCGAAACATTGAACTGACCAAGCACATGGTCATGGGGCTAGTCTGCCCCCCCCCCCCCCCCCGCAGACCCTATTATTTCTGTAACAATAGCATCACATAGCTAGCACATTTCTGACATAAGGAAACAATCATTTCGATCCACATGAAAGGTTGTTAGATGGTATGTGTGAAGACATGTGATGTTCTTGTGGGCAGGTGGAGGTAGTCATTGCAATGTTTAATTTGTGCATAAATTCTGCTTATTATCCTGCTAATTTCTACCTTTGCTGATGTCACAGGGGAATCTTGAGTTGGAGGATATTTTGGAGGCGGGGCTTATCAGTGTTGAGGGAAAAAAATAAAAAAATAAAATATAGAACACATAATTTCCATTGAACAGTTAGTGATTTTGTTATGTACATTTAGAAATCGTTGTTATGAGATATAAATTATGGTTCTACTTACATAATAATGTGTCACGGTGCTGATGATGCTTGGATGGGCACTGTGATCGGGCAGGCACTGATGTAGTTCATCTAATATGTTCAAGAGGCATACAGGCCAAATGTTTGTTTGCACACTGTTTGCCCAAAAGTTGATGAAGTATTAACGCAAATAAAAAGTGTGGAACGATCCAAGTTACGCGATGTTACTTCCTTTTGAAAAAAGGTATCGCGTATAAGTAGACGTATATGCCCCGAGATGAAAAATCCAGAGCTAGAAAGTGTTATTCCTGCTGGAGAGTTTGTGTTGAGTAAGTCCGAGTGTTTCGGTGGTTGCGAGGAGAAGTGAATGAGAAGATGTAAAGTGAAGAGATGATGCCCCAACTTCTCGAGAAATCTACGATGTAAATTATGAATCCTGATTGGTCACAATTTCCCGCTGTTTGGGCATAACAACTGCGTGAGTTCGGTAAAATCACCGGAAAGAGGTTTTCCGGACTCTTGCCGCAAGAACAAAGAGAGTTTTTTTTATTACGGGCGTTCTGATAAATGTCACCCGTGTGGGGTCTGGACATGTAAATCAAGAAAGCAGGAATTTGAACTTGTTCCTTAAAACATGAGCCGCTACATACATATTATGTTGCATCAACATAAGTTGAAATACATTTTCATGACAGGGGACCTTTAAATCGCAAATTTGAAATACTATGGGTGTATTAGATGACGAATCGGTGATTTTTTTTTCTTGGGTTAGGAATGACAGACCTTACACATATTCAAATTAGAGTTTAACCTGGCGACATACAAAGAGTGACATATCTGTGGTATCCTACCAGATATATTATGTAAATGTAGAAGAATGAGCAACGTCTTGTTGTTTAAGCCTGTAAGCATTTGTTGATAATCGAAATCATTTTTTCCCTTGTTATGTGCAGGTTGTAAATAGGTTTGGTATGTCAAGATCGAGGGTCGGATGACCGTCGGCTAAAATAATGCTCATACGATAAAAAGAAAGTAGCTCTAATTGTGGAGATAAGAATGTTAGCACCTGATTTCATTTCTTCATCTTAGTTTGGAAAGAAGGGACAAAAATATTCTTGGAAAACCATTGCGGAGTAATCTTTTCCGAATCGGAGGGTGGTTAGGACGGTGAAATGGGGATTAAAGGTGATATTCATAGGAAATAAAATCAAATAAATATAGTTTTTTTTATAATTGAATTAGTTATTAAAGCAATTTATGCAGCTAACATGCCATGAAAGTGTTAAGTTTTGTGTTTAATGAAAGTCAAATTTTACTAAATTGACTCTCTTCCTGACCTACGAAATCGCCTCAGGGAAAGTGGCGTTGTGTGTACGTCACAGCCGGGATACGCTTCACAATGACCATTGTGTATCACACCTGTTAATCCACTAGCAACTGCCATCACAGTTTCATTAACAATGCATGATGCTTCTGGCGGAAAAGAAGCTGCGGATTGGCATGTTTGATGCACAATAACGCATCCCTTTTCTTACGTCAGACCTAAAGGTCGTTTCGGATGACAGTAGGGCAAATTTGTCCCCGAGAATACGGTGATTGTTTCACCCTAATTTCGCTTTTTGGAAAGTGATATATTGTTTGAATGTCATCCGAGCTCATTGTATTGCTTATAAGCTTTCTGTAGATGAATATCTTCATATTTTTGGATTTTCTATGAATATCACCTTTAAGGGATGCGCTAGAAAGAAACCTTTACTTGCCATCCTGCTACACTTCAGACCGTCGTGCTTCCTGGGCATCTCCTAACTTAATCATCCCGTATTGAGCGGCTGGGGACTTGTCAGCTAGAGATTTTTTAGCTGACATCGAGACCTGTCAATGGCTTTCTGGTAATCCACAGGAGGATATTTTGCCTGTGGTGTTCTTTGTTTACCTCGGGGCGTTTGATTTGGCTTACGCTTATGTTTTCAGTTTCTTGAACAAATGAAACAACGAAAAGCACGTCAGCTTGACTTGCGTTTTTATTGGAGTGCTTACCCCCCCCCCCCCCCCCCCACCCAACCCACGACAAAAAAAATGCATACATAACGAAAATGGTCGATTGCATCAATACTTTTGTCAGTATAACATATATCAGTAAACAAATATAAGCAAGTTTTTCAATTAAAATATCTCGGCTGTTATTAATAATACACAACTTAAGATATAATTTTGACAGTGATTGATTTTTTACAATTGTGCCAAATTTCGAAAAGGGATGATATTAGTCATGTTTGTTAATGATAAAGATAGCTTATTTTTCTGTTTGGTCATTATTCCTTAAGTCTTTAGAAGAACGCTAGCTGAGTACAGAATCTTTATAGCATTGCCCTTAATTTCCTCAAAACTGTGATAAGAGTGAACTTTCCCTATTGTCTATGGAGCACGATGTGAATCAAGTCCAGGACCTCGGACACGATCTGACGATGATCTCTCTAAAGCTCTTAACATGAGCCACAAGCTTATACGTGTGTATCTAGAATTTGGATACATTCTAGAAAACATTCCGTTTTTCTTGAAATGTTGGACCGCAAGGCGTATTTCTGAGGTGGTGGGGGAGGGGCTGTGCTGTAGCTAGTTAATGTCAGATGGGGTCCCATTCGTAACAAACCTTTCCAATTGTCTGAGAATAATCTGTCAAGCTTTGATGAAATCCAACATTCATTTTTGAGATATGTATCCCATTTGTAAAACCTTAAGTCCTCTTTTTAGAGGTGATTTTTTCAATTTTAATTAAAATCCAGTCATTTACCATTGAGTAAAATGGGGAAAATAAGTGGAATTTGCCCCCTGGGGAACTTTTGGGGCTGCCCCCCCCCCCCCCCCCAGGTCCCTTGCCACTTGTATACCACCATTTTAGGAACTTAAGGTCCCTTATACCTAAGGATGGTTCCTATCAAGTTTGGTTAAAAAGTTATTCATTCTTCTGAAAAAGTAGAAAAATGAGAGGAAGTTGCCCCATGGGGGCATTGTTTTTTTTTTTTTTTTTTTTTTTGGGGGGGGGGGGCTACCCCCTAGTGGCACCTTGCCACTTGAATGCTCGCAGCTTGAGAGCCTAAACTCCAGATCTCAGAGCATACCAGTGTACATCGATTGACGTAGCATGTATAAATGGTTCATAAATTATAGCCTTCCAACGAATTACAGACAGGTGTGATCAGCAGGTAACGACTGGTAACCATTTTATTTCATTTCACACACATCGATGAATCATAGTAAAGAAAAGGCATTAACAATAAAATATTTAATTTACAAAGAAATTTTAGGCATACACCCAGTAGTAAGGATAGCGTGCTCCATCCTGTAAATGAACGAAAAACAAGTCAGACAAAAATCTTGGAACCAGACGGGATTTGACCCTGCAATCTACTACTTACCGGGCAGCGACTTAACCACGCAAGCTATTTCTAGTTCACGGGTCAAGACACGACAACATGGAAACAAATACCCGAAAGAGTCTCATTTCACCTGACTCGTTAATATTCATAAGTAGTCCGCCTTAAGGACAATTCGGCTAGATTTTAGTGAAAGGGCTTTCTGGGGTAATTTCAATTTACAAAGAAATGTCTTTGTAAATTGAAACTTATGAATATTAACGAGTCAGGTGAAATGAGACTCTTTCGGGTATTTGTTTCCATGTTGTCGTGTCTTGACCCGTGAACTAGAAATAGCTTGCGTGGTTAAGTCGCTGCCCGGTAAGCAGTAGATTGCAGGTTCAAATCCCGTCTGGTTCCAAGATTTTTGTCTGACTTGTTTTTCGTTCATTTACAGGATGGAGCACGCTATCCTTACTACTGGGTGTATGCCTAAAATTTCTTTGTAAATTGAAATTACCCCAGAAAGCCCTTTCACTAAAATCTAATAAAATATTTGTACTCTAGGCAGAATGACAATATATCGAATCACTTAAAAACTGATAGGGATTGATATGAAATTATTTTAATCTCGTTTAAATTAAGGAATCTTTTATTCATCTTTTTATCCTCCTTGTTTTTTTGTGTTACCTATATATTCCAAGTTGGTTATATGTTTTATATAGTTCGCTAATGTATTATTTTGTTTATAATTTTTTGTTGCACGATGTAGTTTACTTTTTCTCCCAAGCATTATACTCAAGTACAGGGCGCCATTGTAAAGCAGATTTGTAAATACAGAAGGTGAAAGTTATAAATTTCGTGTGTTTTTTTCATAAAAACCATGGTAACCCGTCACGCCATGCTGTTGAAGACGGTAGTGTTCTTTCTTGCTGTGAAAGCCAACTTGGGCCCGAAATTTATGCAGTCATGCAACAACTCTGGAAACAATTTGCGCAGAGTTTATGAAATAGAAGGTGTAAGCTCTCTCTCTCTTTCTCTTTCTCTCTCTCTCCATACATTATCAATCCCACTAAATGTTCTCTCTCTCTCTCTCTCTCTCTCTCTCTCTCTCTCTATCTATCTCTCAATATTTCTCTCCATACATTATCAATCCCGCCAAATGCTCTCTCTCTCTCTCTTCCTCTTTCTTTCCATACATTATCAATCCCGCCAAATACTCTCTCTCTCTTTCTATCTCTCTCGTTATCTCTTTATCTCCATACATTATCAATCCCACCAAACATGCCAAATGCTCTCACTCTCTATCTCTCTTTCTATCTCTCCCACTATCTCTCTCCATACATTCTCAATCCCACTAAATGTTCTCACACATACACTCTCTCTTTCTCTTTCTCTCCCTCTTTCTCTCCATACATTATCAATCCCGCCAAACATGCCAAATGCTCTCTTTCTCTTTCTATCTCTCTCTCTCTCTCGTTATCTCTCTCTTTCTCTTTCTCTCTATCTTCATACATTATCAATCCCACCAAATGCGCGCTCTCTCTCTCTCTCTCTCTCATTCTCTCTCTCTCTCTCTCTCTCTCATTCTCTCTCTCTCTCTCTCTCTCTCTCTCTCCCTCCACAGTGCACAATCCCACACATTTGGATTTGGACGGTACCCCGCCCAACGTAAGCAGAACGACCACGCAAGTTACAACCGCACCTCTGGTATAAAAATGATAAATTTCATTTATTCATTCACCTTCTGGTTCTCCCATAATGAACATTATATCCTGGAACCCATACTACACAAGTAGGAAGACCCAGCACAACGCGACCACTGTGCACATCGTCACATTCGCCCGACACTACAATAGTCAATTCTCGTCCTGTCGTGACAAACACCAAGTCTGATGTGATATGGGCGCGACATGCTATGAACTTGAATACTTTATGCCTCTATTCCCAATAATACCAACACCTCTACCAGATCGAATATGACCCATGAGGCAAAACAAGCGAAACATAGTATGCCTATATTCATGGAGATTACAAATTATTTGGATCCAAGGAGATACAGAGTGCAGAAAATTGACACCTTATGAGCATGTTGTCATGACAACTGGTTGAAAACTATGAGGGTAGAGTAAATAGCACTGATCATAGCGGGGACTCTCATTGGGAGTGCCCAACACTAGTCCGCTAGACTATGTGGACCAGTGAAAGTCTCATTTGAGAGATGTTGTTTTATAGAACCAGGGCGGTGTGTCGCCAAGCTGTTCATAAGTTACGAACGACTTTACGAATGACTGGTGATCCCTTCTTGTGCTAAATGCAATACCACACTTTGTTCATTGAGAATCTGACTTAGCACATGAAGGGATCACCAGTCGTTCGCAAAGTTGTTCGTAACTTACGAACAGCTTGGTGAAACAACAGAAGTCAGTGTAAAAATGGACATGACGATACCACTTCGGTGGGCTCAACTTCTTTAAGTGAAAAAAAGTACTGGTCTACAAGGGCGAGCAAAATAAAATAACATTGAATTATTTAACATTATATCTTTAATAATCAATGAATCGTATTAAGAAACTAGGAAAGTCTGCTCTACACTCTGATGAATTTCTTGTTTTTGTGTACATGATTATAATTGAAATATTGGTTCAAACACTCAATCGATTGGAGTAACTTGTCAGAATCTGACGTTGCGTGTCAGAATGAATTCCTCTCTTTGCTGGCAGTGGCGTATGTTATCGAGGGGCATTGTGCCAGTGGCATCTCTAAGCCAAGAGAGGAAAGTCAGCCTCTGTCATCCTCTTGACCTACATTAGCCTAGGTACTAGGCTATGAGGTGCATGAACACAACCCAGTCTGGTAACACAGACTACACCCTAATGACGTCATAGCTCCTCTGGCTTCCTCCCCTCTAGCGAGGATTGGGGCATAGTCTGTGTTACCAGACATAATTGTTAACAGACTGGGTTGTGTCCATGCACCGCACAGCCTAGTACCTATGCTAGACCTACATCCCTGAACAACAACAGTAAGTGCGACTTTCTGAAGAGCATTCTTTCGAAGTATGTGACATTGTAAATGTTCAAACACTAGTTGGGATTCTTGGGAACAAATCAATCAAACTTCAATAAGGAAGATCACAATGAAAGACCTTGGTAAGCAGCATCATAGACCCATTGCATACCCAATATACATGTCATGAAAAGTACAAAAATACAAAACATGGAGCTTGATTATTCAGTCTTTACGAGCCATTGATACATTGTTGCACGTTCTACACACAAATCTCACAGAGCGACATCATGTTCCGCACACAAAGGGTTAAAAATTAAGCCTGGAAGCTACTCCCTATCAGAAAATCTATTCGTAATACCAAAAATATTCCAGAAGAAAGTTTGACCGAGTTGTATAGTGGTTCTTTTTTTCAGAGTCATACTTGTTCTAAACCCGTATCATTCAATCTGCCTATTTCTCTGGGAGTTTGTATGTCTCCCTTCCAATATCCCTTAAAAAAAACATTATGATGGGATAGAGATTACATGTATCTGAAAATTTTGTGCAGAGAATTTTAGAAAAAAAAATGTCTATATAGATCCCCCCACAAAAAAGGATAAAGAAAATAAACATAAAAAGGATCTTTATTGACAGGGAATTTATAGACATGTGCAATTTATTTTTCTTGGATATAACATTTCTGAAGAAAAAAAATTAAAATGTCATTTCAAAGAGGGGGGATGGAGGTCATTATTACAAAGATCAAAGCTCATGGTGTAGACTTTTACCACCTCTCTATATATGTATATGTATATATGTGAAAAAAACATAAAGGCTTTATCAATACTCTCCTGGCTAGGTAGTACCGAAAAGAAAGAAAATCAGGTAGCCAAATCCACACTCGTCATCAGCAGCCAGGGTGTGGTAATGTAGAGCAATTCACGATTGGGAATTTCTGAATAAAACATATCATGCTGGAATACAAATCATGTGACAGGGATATATGATTAATATAATACAATCACCCTAAACAATGTGTATGAGTTGTTTCTCTTCAGCCATCAAAATATATACAATCTAACAGAAAAACCAGGCGAATGTTTGAAAAAACGGTTGACATATTTCTGAAACCAGATTTTCTTTTGTTATTCAGAGGAAGGCACTGCCTAATTAGAAATACAGCGTATTGTTTGAAACACATGAATGGCTTGAATTTTTATGGGGCGGCGGTCATCATAGATCGAAGGAAGTATATCCGAGCGCAGTTCATCGATGATAGGCCCATATCTCAAGTAATCATGATTTCTAAAAAAAACCCATTAAGTTCCCTATTACACAAGGCATCCATTTTTTCCCAGATTAGTGGCATAACATAGACTGCGTACCGAAGTAAACTTACGTTATGGGGCGCAATATAAATCATCTGATGCTGTCACAAAATCATCGATTTTTATCACAGAATACCAACAGTGGGTGATCTCAATAATTTGCTGTAATTATTATGAGGACATTCCTCAATAACCATAGTAATTCCGAGAACAAAATCAATGATTTTGAATCGATAATAATGTGTCCTGTCGTTTAATCTTATTTCGCATCCTATAAAGTTAGTCTAGGTTTAGTAAATGTATTGAATCAAAACACCGTTGTAAATACTGGCCACAATCGTTTGCCAGTTTGTTTAACTGATTAATCTTTAATTTTAGTCAGCTCATGATGATGGTTTCAATCTCCTTCTAGGTAAAACCATGAGCCTCATTTCATACTGAATACTGATAAACGACTCTTCTTACAACAAAGAACAATTTCAGGTCTATACATATTATGATGATAGAGCTTTTGCAAATACGGCACCCAAATTACGGAATAACCTCCCCCAAGCCATTACATCATTGACAGACTTTGATCAATTTAAATCAACACTAAAGACGCATCTGTTTGATATTAATTAGTTATTTTCAAATTCTCACATAATCAATTTTTACTTACACACGCACAGAGACTATTTGAATGGTATTATGCGTCTCTTAAAATTGAATATTATTATTATTATTATTATTATCTTTGTATTTCACAGGTTGTTGTATATAGCATAACAACATTTCTACAAATGATAAGTTTTGCAGTACACCATGTGGCAGTCCTTCAAGAACTGTTACGGTTATTTCTTTTGGAATTGTTCCGAAAAGCTCTACGAAGAGAACAAGTCAAATCAAATTTTGAAAAAAATTCTAGATTTGCGTTATATCATCAACTCTGATGATTTCATACGAGATGTGATTGAATTACATCTATGATCCATTGCATGATTTTCTCTCGTCGTAAAATTCCAATGAAATGCTAAGGTGATGAACGATGTAAACATTATCTAATGCACAAGCTTTTATTCATATGAGGGTTTTATTCTAAGCAATGCTGTAGGGTAGCAAAGTGAGCAGAACAACATACACAAATATTGCCCCTGCATCTTGACAGTGATCAACATATTGCCCATGCATCTTGACTGTCAACAACATACATGTACAATAATACATGTATTGCCCCCACGTCTTGCCTGTGAACATACACAGATATTGCCCCTGTGTCTTGAATGTGAACAACAAACATTGATATTGTCCCCGCGTCGTGACTATGAACAATATACAAAAATATTGCCCTCACATCTGGACTGTGAACAACATACAAAAATATTGCCCCCGCATCTGGACCGTATGTAAGCGCGCATGTTTGTGCAAATGCTGTTGCACTAGCACCTTTGTCAGCTCAGCAACTGTCTCAAAAGTACTGCTCTAGGTAAGAAAAAGACGGCAATATCATACACTTCCATCTCGCTCATCAAAGACCCACTCATATTTTATCTACATTATACATGAAGCGCGAGCTGGCAAAAAATTGTGATTTCACTGAATCTCTCACATATATACTGTACGTGCATGTTTGCAGTACAGTAGCTTGGATGCCAACCATCTCAAAAAACAACTCGAAAAAAATGTCTGTGACAAAGTACTTAGTAAAATATTTGAAGGCAAAGATAAGTAAAAAGATCACATCATTTACGCATAGCTGACTCCAAAGCATCTTTGCTCTCGGTTCTGTCCGCTTTGTCCCCATTGCCAGAATTGCTCGCTGCCCCTTCTATCCTGGCAATGGTCAACGGTGGACTAACCAACGAAAGACTAATCCATGCTCAGATGACTACAGAGCTTTATCTTTTCCTCCCTTCCATCCTCTGTGTTCCCATTACCAGCGTTGTTCACAGCCTATTTATCCCTAGACGCAGTGGCTGGAATGCTTATCCATGCACAGATGACTAGAGAGCGTTAACTTTGTTCTCACTTCCGCCCTCTGCGTTCCCATTGCCGGCTTTTCTCCTTGCTTTTCTATCCCTAGATGATGTGCCTGGAATACTAATCCATGCACAGATGACTACAGAGCGTTATCTTTGTTCTTGATTCCATCCGCTCCGTTCCCATTGCCGGCGTCGATGGCTGCTTTTCTATCCCTGGCAATAGTTAATGGTGGTTGAAAGACTAATCCGTGCTCAGATAACTACTGAGCATTATCTTTGTTCTCTGTGTTTCCATCGCCAGCATCACTCACTGCCTTTCTTTCTCGGGCCGTGGCGGTCGATGACACGGGCCGGCCCTTCTTGACGTGCTTGTCGTAGTACCGGTACAGGGCGCGGAAGTGCTTGTCCTTGAGCAGAATGTGAGGGCGCTTCGCCTGCATGAAGACCTGCGCTTCTTGCGGTGTGCAGCGGTTCATCTGGGAATGGATGCAAATTCAATTGAATTGAGTTTAATTGAATTGAATTTAATATATTTGTTTTCACATAAAAACAAAGAATATACACGAACATAAAAATAATATTTCCTTATGCATATGGGCCATTCCATAAAAGTGTCACGAATATCACGCATGCTGTGTCTTACGAGTCACATGTCAGGGTACAGATGATTGATTTACTTGATCGAGTAATGAATTCAGCTCCAATATTTTCTCAGTTTTGATCTAGACCCTTGCTTGCAAGTTGTGTGAAATGAAACATGTGACATTTACAAGGAATGGACCATATACAGATAAATGAATACAGACTGACAACTGCAAAACAATGAAAAAGATTAAACTTGTAAAGAAATCAAGCATGTAAAGTTTCATTATAAATACTGGGGTATGCAGCAATTAAGAATAAGACTTGTAAAGAAATCAAGCATGTAGAAAAAGTTTCATTTCAAATACTGGGGTAAAAAAGAGAATTTAAAGAGTGCTGGCCCTTCGTGATAAAAAAATCCTTCACCAGAAAAATGGGATTGCCATATTCATTGTGTTTGTTTCAATTGTGAAGTACAAATACACATCACTCAAGCACACTAAACTGGTACACAGCAGAGCTAGTCCAGGGATATTCAAGTGCGTACAAGTTTTTCATCATATATATATACAATTCTTCCTCAAACTTTTGTGAATCTGGTCAATCCCTGCTGTTACTGAATCAACTTGCTTTAGCATCTTAATCTTGTTTCACCCTTTGAGTGCCAAGAAAATGCAGTTCTATGGAATACCTGTGTGTTACAGTGAAACCTGTTTATAGTGGCCACCCAGGGGAAACAAAAAATGTGGCCTTTATAGACAGATGGCTGCTATAGACAGGTTCTTTAACACATGATCTCTCACCGGGGGAATTATTTTAGTGGCCACTATAGACAGATGGCTGCTATAGACAGGTTCTATAACACATGATCTCTCACCGGGGGAGCTATTGTAGTGGTCACTGTAGACAGGTTGGCTGCTATAGACAGGTGACCGCTAAGACAGGTTTGACTGTACTTGTTCCAAAATGCATCCATGAAACGTACAGAGTGTTAAGCACCGCAAATATGTAACCATAGCCGGGTTTCCAGACTTTTGGACATGGCTAATTCAAGAGAAAGAGTCTAGTAATCACAAGACTAGTCACTCTTCCATTCTCCTTTTTTCTCCATCCGTTGAGTCGGAAAAGGAATTGAGAATGAGTGGTCTACTGCAGTCAGACTAATTTATTGCATATTTTAGTTTGGATTAAAAATGCCCAAAAGCCTGGAAACCAGGCTACCAGTAATACAGTGTGTCCCAGAAAAAAGGAAACCCGTTTTTGGAGGTTGATATCGTAATTATAAAAAATCGTATTTTTATAACAAGGCATTAGCAATATTGTGTCTCGCCCACTTGCGAAAATAACCAGAAATATCGCGATCTCCGTTGCTACGCAAAAGAATTGTATCCCTGGCTGACCTTTGACCTTATCCTGTGACCTCCAACAGCACCATAACATGAAGGTACCCCCAGTGCATCTATGACCCAAGTTAGGTTGCAATCCAAGCAACCTATGTGAAGTTATTTGTCAAAAGAGAGTCTTGCAGGTAAACTTTAACATAGAAAAAGAGAGTCTTGCACATACTCTTTAATATATGACCTCAAATGACCTTTGACACCATCACATGACCTCTGACAACACCATAACATGAAGATACCCCTAGTGCTTCTATCAACCAAGTGTGGCTGCCATTGCTGTAACAGTTGCCAAGTTATGGATCATAAGAGAGTCTTGCAGGTAAACTTTAACATTTGTGACGGACGACGGACGACGGACGGACGACGGACGGACGACGGACGGACGGACGCCATTTGGATCCCTTAGTCTCGCCTTCACCTCCGGTGGGCGAGACAAAAATGACAGCAATATTGAGAGGAAAGTATCTTCTTTCATTTGGTACCCAATTCATGATGAAATGTCCACGCATGACTGATTTCAAGCAATTACAGGTGCAAGTGCTCGATGTCAGAAATAATGAATGTTGTTTGCACTACGTTGATGCTTCCTTAGAAATCTTGACCATTTGTCCTGCGCAACTTGATTTTGACAATTATGTTTTAAACATCTGTTGCTCCTCAACGCATGACTCTTATCTATCATGTTAGGTATCAAATGAAAGAAGAAACACCATGCTTTCTAATGATGTGTATAATATTCCATTATTTTTTTCAGTCAACTAGCGAAATGACACAGAATCTCGGTTTCCTTTTTTCTGGGACACACTGTATAAATAGGATTCTTTCCCTTACCTCCATGAGGTAACATCCCACTAGCGTGGCGCTTCTTGTCCGCCCCGCTTTGCAGTGAACGTAGACACTGTTCCCCTCCTCCGAGTGCCTCTGGATAAACTGCACCCCTCTCTCCAAATAGTCCAGGCTGGGTGCCTCTGTGAAGTCTACAGTAGGGAGGTGCAGGAACTCAATTTCATGCTTCTTCCATTCCTGCAAATAGGGGGGAGGGGGATAAATGCAAATTATATATATGTGTCATTGGACCCCTCTCTCCAAATAGTCCAGGCTGGATGCCTTTGTGAAGTCTTTAGTAGGAAGGTGCAGGAACTCAATTTCATGCTTCTTCCATTCCTGCAAATAGGGGGGAGGGGGATAAATGCAAATTATATACATGTGTCTTTGCACCCCTCTCTCCAAATAGTCCAGGCTGGGTGCCTCTGTGAAGTCTACAGTAGGAAGGTGCAGGAACTCAATTTCGTGCTTCTTCCATCCTGCAAATAGGGGGGAGGGGAAAAATGCAAATGATATACATGTGTCTTTGCACCCCTTTCTCAAATAGTCCAGGACGGGTACCTATGTGACGTCTTGAGAAGCAAGGTGTGGGAACTCAATTTCATGCTCCTTCCATTTCTACCAAAAGGGGGGAGGGGATGTGATGAAAAGGAAATTATATCTATATTCCTGCACCCCTTTCTCCAAATAGTCCAGGCTACATGTTGGTGCCTTTGTGAAGTCTACAGTAGGGAGGTGCAGGTACTCAGTTTCATACTTCTTCCATTTTTTCCATAACAATTATCCATGCCACATATACACTACAGCTCAAATGAATTGGCACGGGTAAAGGGAAACGGCAGAATGGGAAGGAGCTGCAGTTTTCAACCGCGGTATATTTTGTCCAGTTCAGCATGAAGCACGATGGTTTAGCCTAAAAAGAATCATGTTTCATGCTGAACTGGACAAAATATACCGCGGTTTAAAACTGCAGCTCCTTCCCTTCTTCTCTTTCCTTTCCCTATGCCAATTCCTTTGAGCTGTAGTGTAGGAGAACTTTTTCCCATAATGCACTGCGCAGCGACACCCAGAGTTTTTTTTTTTTTTTAGTCATACCCACTTCCGGGCTCATACACTAGACCAGAAACGGAATGACATGACTGCAAATTATATTTGAATGTGGTCGTGCAGTGCATCATGGGACGACTTTTCCTAATATGCGGGACTGAGAATTGCATCTGGCACATGTACATATTAGATAAAGTCTGTTTAGTTCACTTCAACTTCAGACTTATTTATTCAGACACACATGTAGACCAACTGAGAATGGTGTATGCAGGCTGCAAAGTAACCCAACTGCTGGTGCAAGCAAACAAGCATTGACAATCAGACCCAAATTCAGCTGTTTACTTAGACGCACCTGTCTTTGATTGCTAACAGCGTTCATGTGCAGTATTGATTCATTCATCGATTTTATTAAGCATGAAGTTCAAGTCGAGGATGAATGTGGGCTGTCCCGTTCACATTAACAATGGGAAATAGGCGAGGAGTTGTTGACTTAAAAATAGGGTGTCCCATTTGTCAAAGTCGTGGAACTCTGCAGGAATCAGCAGTATACCAGTACTCTATTATAGTATTATAGTTCCTGTAGTGCATAATGTTCTTGTAGTTATATATTTGATGATGTATTCAAATGTAAAGCGCATAGAGATGTCACTAGACATATAATGCGCTATATAAGCAGAATCTATTATTATTACTCTAACAAACAACAATAATGTGTTTGCAATCTCACAGTCATAGCTTCACAAACATTTTTAGGAAAAATGGAAAACTATCTTTGTTTACGTTTGAACCATGGTGCGCATAGTCTACATGTACATTCATAATCATATTGTCCCTCTTAGCGTGTGATGCGAGTTTTGCTCCCATTAAACATGTATATGCACCATGGAGTAGACCACAGTGCAGACCACAGCATACAGCGGTCTGTGGTCTCTAGGCTATAGGTTTCAAGACGACCCACCTAAAAGCTCCTCAAAATCTTCTGATCGCCATAATTTTGCTTTAAGTCAGCTTCCAGTTCTATTATTAGGAGGGAAGTTCTCATGTATCTTGTTCTATTTTCTGTGTTTTTTACAAAATTTAATTTTTGACTTGCAAAAGGGACACCCTATCTTTAAGGTAAGGCGTAGAAAGGGGTACCGGTAATGATTCTGTGGTACCATTCTGCCATCGTTTTAATTTAAAAATGAAAGTTAATATTTCAGTTCCAAACAATTATGTGTACCAGTGTTGGAAAAACTGTTTTTTATGTATTGACTGTTCCATACACTAGTTACCTTAACGTGAATAAAAGGATTCTCTTTTGTTTAGATATAATATTTTTTTTTCCAAATTGGCGTTGTCATCCACTTTTACGCATGCTTCTGGTTTGTAATATCAATCTCTCAACTCAATTTTTCTGGTAGAACAGTGTCTGGCAGGCTAGTGTCTGCCACTCCCTGAAAAGAGTCCCCACTGTGATCCCTATTGTTTGCTTTACTCACATACATGTACTTTAGAACCAGTTGTCTTGACAACATGGCCTGCTCAAACATGTACACTACAACTCAAAGGAATTGGCATGAGGAAAGGGAAAGGGAAGAAAGGGAAGGACAAATACTTTTAAACCGCGGTAAATTTTGTCCAGTTCAGCATGAAACATGATGCTTTTTAGGCTGAACTGGACAAAATATACCGTGGTTTAAAACTGCGGCTCCTTTCCTTTCTTCCCTTTCCCTTTCCCTATGCCAATTCCTTTGAGCTGTTGTGTACATAACATCACACTTGGGTACCCTACATAGTTCATGTACGGTAGGAATGGAGGGGAGAATACCTACACAATGTAGAGAGTGGCATTGCAGCATTAGAACTAAACTTACTACTGAGCATGGGGGCTTTGTAAACTACCCCCCACCACACACACACACATACACACCTCCCTCATTCTTCAAAATGTACACCATATATAAACATAAACAAAAATTAAGATTTCATTAACAAAAGACAGAGAAGGACTTTGCGCAAAATATCAGTCCTTTTGACATTTGCAATACTAGTAAGAGCTCTTTGCGTATTATCATGTGCAGGGTTTTACGTCAAATTAAGCAATTATAATATTTGGTATAATATTTGGTATTCATAACTGTGGATATTTTTTCTATTTTCATTCGTACCTCTTCTGAGGGGCTGTGTCGTCTGAGTTCGTGGTCCTCGTTGAGTGAGATCACACCCTTCACATTCTCCTTCTGTAACTGTAGAGGGCAGAACAGGGAAAAAAAACAATTCTTACATCATACAATACTCTCGCATTGCCATTGACAGCAAGATACATCTCATGTATGTGTTTTTGATCATAATTCTTGTTTGTATGGATAGGTACATTGCACTATTTAAAGACCAGTATTTTCCATTGATAGATCTTAATGCTTCTGTACTGTAACTTGGCAGCAATTATTATTATTTTGTTGTGCATTTACATGTATTTTACTTTCTAAATTAGGATGCCTTTGCTGCAGTGTGTGATGGGAACATTGCATATATTCAAACGACAGCACTATGAATAATAATTTACATAAAAAATATATTTTGATTGATCTTAAAGGGAATATACTGTACTGGGAAGACAAAAGCCTTCAAAAGGTGATCATGAGCAATCTTCTTGCCAATGGTCTAAATTCATGAATTGTCCATATTAGAAGTTTGCTGAAAGTTATTTGCCCTCAAATGATCAACATTTGGAGTAATCAGTGAATAAATTGTGCCGAACAAATTGTTTGGCCCGAACATTTTGAGGATTTGTGATTTAATTACCGATTACTCCATATGTGGATCATTTGAGGGCAGATACAAAGTAACTTTCAGCAAGTTTCTAAAATGGACAGTACATGAATTTAAGACCATTGGCAAGAAGATTGCTCATGATCACCTTTTGAAGGTTTTTCTTCCAAGTACAGTATATTCCCTTTAATGTTCATGTAACTTTGTGAGAATTTTCATATTTTTGTTGTGTGTTCATTTTACACTTTATTATGTTCCAATTCTCAAAGTAAATCAATACTACAGTGCAATTGTGTACCATTTTAATCATTTTTAGTTGAGATTTCTTCCTACAATATCATACCAGTAAAGCAATACTGTGTTGACAATTTTGTGAACATATTTACACGTTTTTTAAATTGTGAATTGTCAAGATTCAGTACTTGGCTGCAAAAATCATTATACCTTAAATTGAATTGAATTGGATTGAATGGTAGTTGTGAGCTAGTCACAAGTATCATGTAGTACTTCAGAGGTTTCTTATCTACACATGCTTGTATTCACACCAGTGGCTTAACTTACATTAAATACAGGTACTAAACCTGGACTAAACTAACTTAATTAGATGCCAAACAAACCAACATAAAACACTGTTATTGACTCAATATCATTGATCTTTTTTCTCGGAATCCCTATGGTAGCTGAGTTTGTCCACATACTAATTACAAGCAAATAACTGAAATCCCTTACTGTTGTGATTCTGTGATGAAAATAAATGATTTTGAGACAGCATCAAATGAGATTTTGCTCCCCATTAAGTTAGTTAGATGTGTAGTACACTGTCTCGCGCGCAGAGTTCGAGATAACGAGCAGCGCACCTCATAACATGTAGGCAATGTATACACCTACATGTACATAAAAGCCTCGGTACGGGTAGAGAAGTGCTGGAAGACGGTGAACAGCTATTATGAGAAGTACTGCCGTATGATACTTGCATGGTGGTATCTAAAACTTCTAAAGACAAGGAAATTTAGCATGACTGGTGAAAAGGTAAGCCTTCAAACTGGAGGATCACTGTATGATTTGTTTTGTACAAATTCGATTAGCAGACTGCCATTTGCGGGGCGACCCATTGCACCCACCGATCAGACCGGGAATCTAACCACAGCGTTTCAATGGAGTGGTATTTTCTCTTGTCGTCTGCTGTATAGGGCGAAACGATGCGGCGGGTTTCGGGAGAGATTGGCTTCTAAATATGTTGTTTCACTACGGCGCGTCTAAAGGTGGCGCTAGATAAAACTACCTCTGGCGAATTTGAAATGTTTGAATCGCTGTTATTGCCCGATCATGACCCATGTCAAAGAAATTAGTTCGATATAGTTATTTCATTTAAAATCATGCATTCTTCATTGAACTTCGCAGAATTTCACACTCTACATGTTGATACTACTATCAAATCAGATATTCAACCATAAATAGTCCACTTTCAAAGCAAGACTAGCTCTGCTCCCACCACAGGAGCTGCCCTTTAAACCACTATTACAGGCAACATCAACAGATCTATCCTGATTCATGTTCTCTGCGTACATGTACATAATTACTGTACATCAGGGGGAAATATACATGGTGGCTCGGGTCGATTTAGCCCCCAAAATGCTTAAAAGAGCCCCGGGAAAATGTTACAAGAGCCCCACAAATTCCCATAGACACAATGTAAAATTGGAGCCAAATGGCTAATGTGATCAAAAAGTAGCCCCCAAAAATGTTGAATTAATATTTTCCCCAATGCTTACTCTGCTTACTTATATGTTATAAACTTATAACTGTACAAGGTACAGTACTCTATCAGTGAAGAGATTTTATTACCATCCAAATCATTACACACTCTTACTCTCTGTCGCATACGTAGTATTACTAAGAATAAATAGTGTAATGTGTTGCACCAACGATTTCAGCCTACATGTACATGTATACATTTGACAATCAGGCATTCAAATGGCGCAGTTCTGTTCTATTCAGTGGTATAGTGTGTACACATAATGGTACAAATATTTGTGCATTTTATTCAAACATCTTCTCTGTAAAACCCATCTGAGTAACAACAGCCTTGATGAATTGAATTCAAACATTGTGTCCTGTCCCTACATGTACACTACAGCTCAAAGGAATTGGCATTGGGAAAGGGAAGAAAGGGAAGGAGCCTCAGTTTCAAACCGCAGTATATTTTGTCCAGTTCAGCATGAAACACGATGCGTTTTTGGCTAAAGCATCATGTTTCATGCTGAACTGGGCAAAATATACCATGGTTTAAAACTGAGGCTCCTTCCCTTTCTTACCTTTCCCTTTCCCTATGCCAATTCCTTTGAGCTGCAATGTATATTTCCAAGCTGGTTCATGGCCATTTCCTCTAATCACATCTTATCCTCCTTTTGTCAAACAAAAGCTGAAACTACTGTTTAAAATTTAATCTAAACCATTGTAGATGTCTTAATCCTTAGCCTTATCCCTATCCCTAAACCCAAAGGCTCATCCCAAACCTTCATCCTAATACCCTTTAAACCCTATCGCCTAAATACAATCTTGTGCTTTACTCCCATCTCATACAAGCAAACCTCAAAAGTACTAATAAAAAAAGTATTAACAAAAACCCTATAGATGTCATATTCCTTAACCTAATCCTCAAACATTGGCCTAGCTTATTCGTAACCCTAACTCTAACCCTATCCCCTAAATATCACCTTGTGGTTTCCCATCTAATCTCTTTTTCATACATTTATAAATAGCAAACCTCAGAAATTGCTGAGATTATTTACGATTATTAATCAAAGCCCTATGTCTCGGCCATTAACGTATGCCCTTAGCCTTATCCTTAATTCCTAATATCCCACAACCCTAACTCTAACCCTATCCCCTAAATATAACCCTTGTGCTCATAGATACCTGTAAAGAGATGATTTCTTTTCTACCCAATAGAGCTAATCTACATTTAGTCCACAGTCTACCACCATTCAGTGATTGTTGATGCACGCTGAGTTTCATGTCTTTTGCCAAAAGGGACACACTATCATAGAAGAGTCGATAATGCTCTTTGAACGCTTAATAGTGCCCTTCCCTGCGTGATTTTCAAAAGCCAAATTATACCTACAGGGCCATGATTTGAGCTGCGTCAACAAAGAAAGAAAAAGGTTCAGTCCTGCCATTCAGTGACTTTAAAGGGATAGTTCACCCTGAGATTATTTTTGTTTCAATAAAAGGAGACACATAAAAGGACATATTAGTGAAGGTTTGACGAAAATTGGTCAAATGAAAAGAAAAGTTATTTGATTTTAAAGTTTTGATTTTGTAAGGTAACATGCGAGATGCTCTCCCCTATGTTGTATACAAAATTCTATAAATTGCTTTTTTTCCGTTTTTAACAACGGATTGATTTTTGTTTGTACAGGTATGTATGTAGAAACATATTTCTAATGATGTAACAAATGCACAGGTAAAAGAATGCATAATTATCTTTTTAAGAAAATGCACTTTTTTGAAAACTTTTGTACACAACATATGGGAAAGCACCTCGCACGTGATGTCACATAATAAAAACTTTAAAATCAAATAACTTTCTTTTCCTTTAACCGATTTTCGTCAAACCTTCACTAAGAATGTTTCTTTCATGTGTCTCCTTTTATTGAAACCAAAATAATTTTAGGGTAGACTACCCCTTTAAAAGCTCGGCATGACACAGTTGATCGGGCAGATAATATGTGACTGAATGGAAAAAAGAGTGTGAAGGCGAGGCCGCCCATAACAGATTTCCCCTGGAAAATTATTATTAGAGCGTTAAGCCAATAGATACAAAGGGTGCTAATATAACATGCAGTAAATGGGATGAGGTCAGCTAAGTAGTCTTGTGCATGAACAAATATTTTGTTAATGGAAAACAAGTTCTTTGAAATTCAGTCAGTGTACCGGGTATTATTTTGAGCTATCATGTAAAAAAAAAATGTTTGGATTTGATCTTAACCTGTGATGTTTAACAAAAAAATAACATCAGTAATTTTTGTGTCATATTGTTATCAACGTCATAGGCATTGTGGCAGTTTGATGAAATTTGATAGTTATTTCTTGAGTTATGTATAAAGTGAAATGTTAAGATTTTACCAAGCTTGGCCTTAGTATGAACTTTTACGTTTAACAAGTTTCTCTTACCCGTACACCAAATTGCTAAATTGTCCTGTCATCATCATTGAACTATGTTTGGTGAAGTTTGTTTAATATTTCTAGTTATCATATAAAGAGTGAAATATTAGAATTTGACCTGTGACCTTTGACCTTCATTAATTTCTCAATGTATAAATCAACATCAATAGCTAACATGTATTTCCATAAAAGTGATCCTTTAAGTCGCTTCCCGGCAAGCAGTAGATCGCAGACCTGTTCAAATCTTTCTGCTTCCAATATTTTTGTCTGACTTGTTTTTCATTCATTTACAGGATGGAGCAAGCAACCTCCAAGGGTGTGTGCCTAAAAATTCTTAGAATCAAATATGAAAATTTTTTATTCAAAACCATACCACATTCTTATGAGTTGTGGAAATAAACAAACTTGAGACTTACACTACAGCTCAAAGGAATTGGCATAGGGAAAGGGAAAGGGAAGAAAGGGAAGGAGCTGCAGTTTTAAACCGTGGTATATTTTGTCCAGTTCAGCATGAAACATGATGTATTTTAGGCTAAAGCATCGTGTTTCATGCTGAGCTGGACAAAATATACCAAGGTTTAAAACTGCAGCTCCTTCCCTTTCTTCCCTTTCCCTTTCCCTATGCCAATTCCTTTGAGCTGTAGTGTAGCTTAGTCTTACCTGGGTGATATAACTCCGGAAGGGGAGAGCGCCGAGGATGACGGTACCATCTATCCTGTCGAACCAATTCCTGGATGACACGTTCTTCATGAAGACGTTCCAATAGAGTGTGGTGTAGAACACGGCCTTTGACCCGCCCATCTCGCTCGATGCCTGGGATTATCAGCGTCCAATAGAGGGGTACTGGTAATCTGTCCTAGGAAGAAATAAGAAAGATACAACAACATGATTAGTGTCTTATTTTCAATACACTGGTAGTAATAATTGAAGGGAAAGTCCACTTACATGTATCAGCTTACAGTTACATCGTCTACACTCCAGCTCAAAGGAATTGGCATAGGGAAAGGGAAAGGGAAGGGAAGGAGCCGCAGTTTTAAACCGTGGTATATTTTGTCCAGTTCAGCATGAAACACAATGCTTTAGCCTAAAATGCATCATGTTTCATGCTGAACTGGACAAAATATACCACGGTTTAAAACTGCAGCTCCTTCCCATTCTTCCCTTTCCCTTTCCCTATGCCAATTCCTCTGAGCTGGAGTGTACTTCATGT